>CM076592.1:5170000-5427500 GCA_038430175.1 Ficus hirta
AAAATATAAATGGGGCTCGATAGTTTGTGTCATTCATAGATGATCATATGAGAACAACTTGGACATTCCTTATGAAAGAAAAATCCGAAACAGCCACCATCTTCCAATCTTTTCATTCCATGATTTCTACCCAATTTCAAAGCAACATTAAAGTTCTTAAAACAGATAATGCCAAGGATTATTTCAATTCCATTCTTGGTCCTTATCTTTCCAAGCATGGTATCATTCATATAAGCTCTTGTGTTGATACTCCTCAACAAAATGGGGTCGCTGAGAGGAAAAACAGACATTTACTTGAGGTTGCTCGTGCCATTATGTTCTCTAATTATGTGCCTAAACACTTTTGGGGGGAAGCCATACTCACAACCACATATCTCATCAATAGGATGCCTAGTCGAGTCCTAAAGTTCCAAACTCCTCGTCATGTTCTCATAAAAGCCTATCCACATATCCGCTCTTTTTCTTCTGACTTACCATTGAAGGTTTTTGGTTGTTCTTCCTTTGTTCACATCCACCACCAACACCGCACCAAACTTGATCCCAAGTCTCTCAAATGCATCTTCCTCGGTTACTCCTCTAACAAAAAAGGGTTCAAGTGTTACTCTCCAATCACTAGGAAAGTATACAACTCCATGGATGTTTCCTTTTTTGAATACCAATCTTACTTTCCCAATTCTGAAATTCAGGGGGAGAACTCGAGGGAATATCAGATTTGGGATGATCTTCTCCAAACTCCGGCCAATTTTCCTTCTTTAGCCCCAAACACTTTAACTCCACCTTCCATTCATCCGACTCCAATCGAAGAACCAGAACTTGTCCCTGAACCTATCACCGAAACTGTCCCAACTCCATCTCAACTTGACACTAATAGTCATGAACTTCGGGTCTATACCAGAAGGAGAAGACCAACCGAGCACATAGAGGACACTATGCAGACCCGTGACTATCAAGAACCAGAACCAAGTCCTCCTGCATCCGATAATCATAATGGTATGGAACTTTTATCTCATAACTCTCTTGTGCCATTGGTTGATGACTCTAATCAGCCAATTGCCCACAGGAAAGGTGTCCGAGGGTGTACAGGTCATCCAATCGAAAAATATGTAGCTTATGGGAAGTTACTACCATCTTACAGGGCTTTTGTGTCTAATCTTGATAGTGTGCAGATTCCTAACTCTATTCAAGAGGCTCTAGAGGTTCCAGCATGGAAACAAGCGGTTGAGGAAGAAATCCGGGCTCTAGAAAGTACTGACACATGGACTCTTACCAAATTACCTCATGGGAAAAATCCTGTAGGCTGTAAGTGGATATTCACTGTCAAGTACAGAGCAGATGGAAGTGTTGAAAGATTCAAAGCCATACTTGTAGCAAAGGGCTTCACGCAGTCATATGGGATAGACTACCAGGAAACCTTTGCACCCGTTGCCAAGCTCAATACTATTCGGGTTCTACTCTCTCTTGCAGTGAATCAAGATTGGCCTCTATACCAACTTGATGTTAAAAATGCTTTCTTGAATGGGGATCTTGAAGAAGAAGTCTACATGACTATACCTCCTGGCTTGGAGAACAGTTCGAACAGCAGTTTGGTATGTATATTGAAAAAATCCTTATATGGCTTGAAACAATCTCGTGCTTGGTTTGACAGGTTTGCCAAGACTGTGATTAGAAATGGATACAATCCGTGTCAAGCCGATCATACACTGTTTGTTAAAACCAATTCTGTAGGCAAGATAGCCATTCTCATAGTATATGTAGATGATATCATCTTAACAGGTGATGATTCGGAGGAAATTAGTAGACTCAAGAAGATGCTTGCAACAGAGTTTGAGATCAAGGATCTCGGGACTCTCAGATACTTTCTGGGAATGGAGGTAGCTCGATCTAAGGAGGGAATTGTAATATCCCAAAGAAAGTACATCTTAGACTTGTTAAGAGAAACTGGTTTTCTTGGGTGTAAACCTGCGGACACACCTATGGATCCCAACAGAAAGTCAAACAGAAATGAAGAAAGTAATCCTGTTGACAAGGGAAGATATCAGAGACTTGTGGGCAAGCTAATCTACCTATCACACACAAGACCTGATATTGCCTACTCAGTCAGTGTAGTGAGCCAGCACATGAGTAATCCGAGTAAGGTCCATGTGGAAGCAGTGAACAGAATTCTGAGATATTTGAAGATGACTCCTGGACATGGTTTGCTCTTCAAAAGATCTGGAAACCGTGAGGTTGAGATGTACACGGATGCTAGCTGGGCAGGAGAATTAACTGATATGAGGTCAACTACTGGTTACTGTTCATATGTATGGGGAAATCTCGTCACTTGAAGGAGCAAGAAGCAAGCTGTTGTCTCTCAGAGTAGTGCAGAATCAGAATATCGAGCTCTTGCACTAGGAATATGTGAAGGAATGTGGCTCCAAAGGCTATTAAGGGAACTTAAGGTTGAGACTAAGGACACAGTCAAGATGTTCTGTGACAGTCAAGCAGCTATTAGCATCGCCAAAAATCCTGTGCATCATGACAGAACAAAACACATTGAGATTGATCGACATTTCATCTCAGAGAAGGTCAATAATGGAACTGTGCAGCTAAGCTATGTCTCAACAAAACTTCAGATTGCTGATATTGTCACCAAAGCACTGCCCAGGGTCAGCTTTGATGAATTGAACTCCAAGCTTGGTTTGTATGATATATACAACCCAGCTTGAGGGGGAGTGTAGAAAGTAGTCGATTGTATTTAGTTAGGAAGTTATTAGAATAGATTTCAGTTCCTATTTTTTGTTTCTGTTTTCCTTAATTAGATTTTATAGTTTCCCGTTTCCTATTTTGATGGAATTTCCCGATTTGCAGGGATTCTAGTTTCCTGTTTCAGTGGACTGGTATGCCAGCCACTTTTGTCTATATATTAGGATGTAAATTATTAGTTTGGTATTCAATGAGAATCAGAATTCTTTTCCCGAATTTCTACAACTAACATTTCAATAAAAAAGAAAAAAATCCGACTATCATAGTGAAATAAAAAAAGTCCAGCTTCTGGTGGCTACAAGGTTTCGTGTATTGCTGGAATTGAAATTAGCTGTCTAGAGAATGTTGAAATAGTGAAATTCAACCATGAAGGATGAAAGAAAGCTTCAGACCACCTGTACATTACAGGTGTCCAGTCACTCATGTACTATTTAATTTATTAAACTTATGTATTTGATCTTTTAAATGTTCTGACCTTATGCAGATCCTTTATCATCTCGGTGTTGCTTGGGATCTACGATGGAGGACATCTACATGTGAGGGAATGAAATTCTACTCAAATAAGCAAAAAGTGGTTTCAGGACCTGTAATTCCGTCTGTGGATCAGGTATTGAAGTTTATGAAACTCACTTCCTGGTAAATCAATAGTGTTTTCCTTATTTTAATCCATTCAGCCAAGTAAGCTGCCTACTTCCTCAGACTCATAAGCTACTAGCCCAAAAGCCTTACTACGTCTATGTTATGAACTAGCCTAACAGGAGAAGCAGAACCAGTAGAAAGAGCTAGCATTAATTAGCAAAACTCCCTTACATGTGAAAGCTAAACTTGTAAATGTAAACAAATTACATATTTATCTGGATGATTAACATATGTTTTTGATTGTCAACTAGTTGTCTTGGCTGAATAGGGATTGGAGTTCTATTCTGGAACGAGCGCACTTACATATGAATTTGTTAGAACCATTTATAGCCTTCAGGAGAGTTCTACTTCAGATCTTAAGTTGTGAAGACTCTACTATGCAACATCTTTTGCAATCTGCATCTACTCTTCGCAAGGTATTTTAGCATTTTATTTTTGGAAAAGTGATCTTAGCTCCAATTTTTTATTTCCCATGTTGCTTATGCTCCTCTTCATTTACCAGGGCTCTAGATTCTCTCAAGCTGCTACGTTCTTGCATGAACATAAGCTTCTCAGTGTTAAATCAGGAGAACGAAATTCATCCTTGTATTGGCTTGGAAGGGTACAAAATTACACCACTCTTCCCTCATCTCCTAACGAACCTAGTTTGTGCCCTCTGATTTGTATGGCTCCATAATTTTGGGAACTTTTTCCATTCTATTTTTTTACCCTGCACATTTGACTGCATCTGAATTCTTTTTTCTTTTTCTTTTTTTTTCATTAAAAAAATTTGGAATACTAAGATTTAATCTTTGGTAACTTCACTTCTTAAAATTGACATTTCATAAATGCTTTTAAGGTTTGCACGTTACCACTTTCTTAGAATCCACAGGAATTATTTACTGGGTTTTTTTTTTTTTTTAAATATATATATATATATATATATATATCTTTCATGTCATTCTTTACGCTCTTTCCATATTTAGGTTGATCAACATTCTCCTTGTTCTCTGTCCATGTTTTTTCGGTTTTATTTTATGAGTAGTTTATTTAGATTTATATGATTTTGTAGGGTTGAAAATGTAAGCTTAGATTGAGGACCTTTTCAGGCATATTTGATGAAAATCCTGTGTTTAAGTACATAGTGTATAACCCATTTGAGACAGAGATCTCAAAAGTGTTGGTGTTGCACCTTTTTTTTTTTTCCTTGCTGAAACATTTCTGTTGAGTGTAAATGTGTTATTGGTGTTAACTATTTGCATAATCTCAGCTCAAAGAAGCAAAGCTTTTGCGTAGCCAAGGGCAGCATGAGATGGCTATCAGCCTTGCAAAATATATTTCACAAAATTATCAATCAAATGAAGAGTCTTCAGATGTGCATCGCTTGGTTGGGAAGTGGCTGGCAGAAACTAGATCTAGCAAGTTATATCACTTTCACATTATTTGTAATTTCTTTTTTGTGCCACCAACCGAATGCCATTATTTTTCCGTTTTTCATTTTTTGAATCCTATATTTGCGATGAAAATGCAGCTCAAGAACTATTCTAGAGAAGTACTTAAAACCTGCAGTCTCACTTGCTGAGAATGAGAGAACTGTGGACAAGAAGTCCATTGAAAGGCTAGGCCAAGCTCATTTTCATCTTGCACATTATGCAGATGCTCTTTTTAGGAGTTATGAGGAAAGACTCACCTCCAATGAATGGCATGCAGCAACACGTTTAAGGAAACACAAGGTAACTCAATCAACTCCAGAACAACACCTTAAATTATGTTATATTCGGAGGTCTTGTAACAGTATGTTAATATTTGTCCCTCAGACAAAGGAGTTGGAAGCACTTTTTAAACGGATAAAAAGTTCAAAGGTAAAGTTCCAGTCCCTAATCTATTTCCTTTTTGGTTGTTTCTTGAAACAAGAACCATAATGCTTCCTAGCCAACAAGTCAACCGTAGCATAACATGTATTAGTTAAAAGCATAATGACCAGGAAAGTTGAATCATCATGGTAGTTATGCTTATAACCAACCTTCTATGATAGCCCACATGGTATATAATATCAATATGTTTCACTTATGTCGTCAATTATGTTTCTTAAATCTCACTTACTAAAAATATTGCATGATATAAATGATTGCCACATACACTGAGATTACAACCCCTTCAATTTGTATGCGAGCATTGAGATCCTCAACTGCTGAGACCAACCAACACTGCACCAGATAAACTACAATTCGACAGCAGAAAAAGGGACTAAGCAGACAACTAACTAATCAATAAGTACATAAAAGTCATATATGCATAACTATCAATAGCAATCCCAAGTGCTTATCATCATTCATGTCTAATTGTTATCATTTTTATGGATTTAAGGTCTGTGAATCTGGATGTTACCAATTTTCTTTTATGTCTTACTTATAGGGGGATAGGACGGACAATTCAATAAAAATGCAAGAGTTGCAAAAGCAAGTTGCAATGGACAAGGAAGAGGCTGAAAAACTGCAGGTGTAATCTTTTGCGTGAACCATGATTTAAGCATCCTTCTAATAAGATTTGTTCTTCTTTTTCTTCTACTTTTTCTTTTTTTCCCTTAGAAAAAAGAATGTCTTGACTCAAGCATGTTTTAATTTGCTACGTTGATACATAGGTTGACATCCAATCTTTTTCTTACCTTCTTGCACTGATCTTTAGATTTAAGATCATTAAAAAAAATAAAAGAAAATCTGACTCGAGCTCTTTTCAGGATGACAGGGACAACTTTCTCAGCCTAGCATTGGAGGGATATAAACGTTGTTTGGTTGTTAGTGACAAATATGATGTTAAAGTGGTATATACTTCCTCCCAGGGATATATTACTTGGTGGTGTGATTTTTTCCATGGCTTTGTTACGAATCTAAGTTCTTCTCAGAGCTGATCAGAGTTATTTTGCTTGTTATTATCCTTTAATATTTTTCTTTTCTTTTCTTTTTAGTTCAGTACATCTTTCATGTTTTTCATAGTTGAAAGCTTGATGGAAAACATTGTTGCAATTTTAAATCTATGTTAGTTTGAGATACTAACTACTCTTCTTTTAGATGTTTCGATTAGTTTCCCTGTGGTTCAGTTTATCTCACAGACAAGATATCGTGACTAACATGCTTGCCACAAGTAATGAGGTACACAAGAAATAACAGAGTTAGCTTTGTAGTATATAGCTTCTCCTAGTATTCCATATTGGGGTTCCTAATTTCTTTTCAAATGTATGACAGGTTCAGTCGTTCAAATTTATACCTCTAGTCTACCAAATTGCTTCACGACTGGGTAGCTCAAAGGACAGCTCTGGGCCTCAGAGTTTCCAGGTTATGAGCGAGCCTTTACTTGTTTTTCTTTTTGTTCTCTCTCTTTCATACACATTGTTGGAGTGTTGGGATTTGTTTTATTTTCAACTTTTGGGCTTTTGCAGTTTGCATTGGTTTCTCTTTTGAAGAAAATGTCTATTGATCATCCATACCATACCATCTTTCAGGTAGTGTTTTTTATTTATGTTCAACCGAGGCTTACTAACATTGCACTTTCTTCTTTCCCAACAGTCTTAAGTAGGCTCCTTTTCTTTTTTTTTTTTTTTTTTGGTTGGGGCGTCCCACACTAGCTTCTAGCCCTCGCAAATGGTGATCGCATTAAGGACAAGCAACGGAGTAGAAACTCATTTGTGGTGGATATTGATAAAAAACATGCAGCAGAGAATCTTTTGGAGGAGCTATCAGCATATCATGCGCCCACTATTATACAGGTAACTTGATTTATTTTCCCGCATTCAGTGGTTTGTTTTCTTCTATTTGTATTATATATAAATGAACTATTGATCCTCTTTTGTTTTTAATTTTTATATTTTATTTACATTTTTATTTTTATTTTTTGTTTTTTTTATTTTTTGACTGATGCTCCTTTTTTTTTTTTTTTTTCGTTCTCACATTATATGTAATTGTAATGCATTTATGTTTAGATGAAACAACTGGTGGAGATCTATATCAGACTTGCCGAACAAGAAACAAGAAAAGAGGTTAGTGAAATACAAATGAAGTGGATTTTTCTGTGTCTTGCCTTCATATTTTGATACTTTGACTTGATTTTGTCAACAGGATACCAATAAAAGAATTGCACTACCCAGAGATTTACGTAATCTTCGACCGTTGGAACTTGTGAGTACGGCGTTAATATGGGGAGATTTTTCAATTCAACTCTTCTTTGGATTTTTTAAATCAACTGGAATCTGAGAAATATACTTCCATGAGCAACGGAGAAAAAAAATATATATATATATTTTGAAGCCATTCCGTGTAAACTGATAATAAATTTATGGAGTAATAGCTGTATAAGTTAATGGATATCAAGTTTGAGAGAAAGCTATTTAATTTTTTAATTGGCAGAACTCTGTTGTAACGAGAGAAATTCCTGGGGAATAAAAAAATCAGTTTAGGCATTCACTTGGATATAATCGTGCTCTATATCACGCGAAACATGAAAATGTTAACCAGAAGACCTTTTTCATTAATGTTTTTTTAGAAAATAGATTGTGATTATACTATGCAGGGAAAATTGCCGTTCTATCCTTTTAACTAATAGCCCATCACTGTCATCATGCAACTTTGTTTCAACTTAATAGTACATGTGATTGACTCCAGACCGTAAAATCTGTCCCAGTTAATAAAGTTCATTAGTTCTATTCCTCTATTTTTTTACCTTATTAAATCTGAATTGGAAAGATGTGAGTAGTCCTGTTATTTTTTTATGCTTCAACTTTTTGTACAACACTCCCCCCTTTATTTTTGTAATTTTTCTTGGTATAAGCGTTCTGTACCCTATCTTTACTAAAGGTTTAAGGAGTAAAATGCCAATTGGCGTCTGATGGAAACAGGTAAAAGTACAGTTAGTCTACCTTTGAAAAAACCGATAATCTAATTATAGGTTTCACTTAGCTTAGGACTTAAATTTAGATCATTGATCTTTTCTTCATCTGTGTGGAAACTTCAGGTTCCTGTAGTGACAGCTACCTTTCCAGTTGACCGCAGTTGTGAATATCATAATGGCTCCTTCCCATACTTCCAAGGATTGGGAGATTCGGTTTTGTATGTCTTAAACATTTCAAGCTGTTTCACATTCATTTTATTTCTTATACTTCATATGGCCGCATTTGATGAAAACTTATAATTTATACTGGTGAACTGGACAGAGTAATGATTGGTGTAAATGCTCCAAAGGTGGTTGAATGCTTGGGTTCTGACGGATGCACATATAAGCAACTGGCGAAATCTGGAAACGACGACCTAAGACAAGATGCTGTAAGATTTGCCTATCTTTAAATCTAGTAATATGTTTTTAAGAATATTCATCATTAGTCTTCCTTCATCTCAGCAACCTTGAAAATACACGCCTGAAATTCCTGTTCTGCTTATATTACAGTGCCTTTTAAGCATTTATTGTCTACATCTGATGTAAGAGTAGATATTGACTATTTGTGTTCCTCAACTCGTCAAATTCTCTTCCATGTCATTAGTTTACAAAAGTATGTTCCTTTACGACCGGTATGATTAGTTTACAAATGTGTGTTCCTTTCCGACTGGTATGATGACAGTACTTACTGTGGTCACTGTTAGTAATACCCCCTGCTGAAAAATTCTGTGTATTCTTGAAATAATTCTAAAGGTAAAATGGAAAACCCATACTATGGATGGTACTGATTAAATTCCTTTTGAATGATTGTACAGGTAATGGAGCAATTTTTTGGTTTAGTCAACACCTTTTTACAAAACCATCGGGATACGTGGAAAAGACGATTAGGTGTACGGACATACAAGGTACATTGTTTTCATGTAATTATGCCAGTGAGCTGCACTTGCAACACGGTTGAGATGCAATTTGAAGAAAAGAGAAAAATTTGCTGCTTCTGTCGATTGGGCAGTAGACACAGTAGAATGATGTTGGTTCCTTTGAGATTTTTGCATGCATATATTGTGGCTTGCAACCATTGTTCAGCTGTTTTAAAGTATGATTGTACGAAAGTTTGCTTGTTTTTAGTTGTGTGTAATAATGACAACCATTTCAAAATATCGGAGTAAACAAGAAGATGGCTGTAAGATTGAATACATTGCTTGGTAAACTAGTTAATGCTCTACCTTTAGGCAGCATAGATACATGTATGTTATGTGTGTGTGTGTGTATACCAAGTTAGATAGAGTAACAAAATATGTTGCAATTTGACCAATGTTCAAAAAAGCTAAATGAAAAACGTTTGAATTGTTTGTGAGAAAGCTTAATGAGGAAGCTATGCCTAATGATAATCACTCACTAATTTTTTCTAAAGAGCTTAATGGCTTCACTATTTTTTTCTGAATACATTTATACCGTAATGGAAATAATATTGCCTTTTTTTTTTTACTATTTTATTTCTAGAATTAATATGCTTTGACCGACTACATGCTCAGTGATTCTTTTCCAGGAGTGTCAAACTTTAGCATCGCCTTGCATATTGATATCTGTTAATGATCTAGGTTGTTCCTTTTACTCCAAGTGCTGGTGTTCTTGAATGGGTCAATGGAACTCTTCCTCTTGGTGAATACCTTTTTGGGAGGTAGGAAACACAATCCTATAGCTTTGTTTAGAAGATGCTCGAATCATACGAATGTCTAATGTACTCGATTTTCAGCCAGAGGAATGGCGGTGCCCATGGTCGATATGGAACAAGGGATTGGTCATATCTTAAATGCCGGGACCACATGGCAAATGCAAGTATCCCTTTTTCTTTTTTTTTCCTTCCATAGCAGCGTCCTTTTCAGTATGTATCTACTTGTGTATGCATTCTGTCCCACAATAAAAATAACTGAAAAAGACTGAAGTCCACGAATGCCTACTTTAAGAATCGGGATGGACGCTATTGTTCTAGATATATGTAATTAAAGTTGAGATGTTTAAATTATTTTGGGTCTGTACATATAATCACGCCAAACATTTGGTATTAATCTGCAGAAGAGCCTACTAATATTTGCTTTGATGGTTTGACAGGCAAAAGACAAACGCAAGGCTTTTCAGGAAGTTTGTGAGAAATTCAGGTTTATCTCGTTTCTCAGGGTAGCAAATTCTAGTTTTCAAAAATATATTATTTGAAATGTAAAATAACTTGGAATTTATACAGGCCTGTCATGCATTACTTTTTCTTGGAGAGGTTTTTACAACCAGCTGACTGGTTTGAAAAGAGGCTTGCATACACGCGAAGTGTGGCTGCTAGTTCAATGGTCAGTATTTTATGTAATGAGACGTTGGACTAGAATGTTTTGAATGTTTAGACTTAGGCATGTTTATTTATATATTTATTTTTACTTTCTTATGAAAACTGTTTAATATTCTTGAAAGCAAACTCCTTCCGTATCTTCAACTGCATTATGCTAAAGAATGAATGCAATGTTGAGGCAAAATAAATGGAAACATAAAACTAAAAGTTCATCTTGTATTTTCTGTTCAAGCTGCTTGCTAATGGTTCCGAATTAGGGTTGCCAAAACAAAAGCCCACTGGGAAAATGTTTATCAAAAAAGTAAGCCATCTCCAAAAAAAAACGTAGTGTTCCTCCTAAATGATGAGGTATTGGGCCATCATCCAAGATTCTATTGCTTTTCTTTTTTCTTCATGGAAAAACCCTGGTGCATTTCGACTTAATTTCATATCCTTCCTTTCTCAATAAGAACATGTTCTTTTAAATATCTAAGCAATAGATTAAGGGATAGATTAATGAATGATTATATAGCTTTCATGTTTAAATTATACTGATGCATTTTTCTTGTTTTCAGGTTGGTTATATTGTTGGGCTTGGAGATCGGCATTCTATGAATATCTTAATTGATCAAGCCACGGCAGAAGTTGTTCACATTGATCTTGGTGTTGCCTTTGAACAAGGCTTGATGCTCAAGACACCAGAGCGGGTTCGTACTTATTTTGTCTTCTTTTTTTGATAGCTTATTATTCATTTAAACAGTGGGGTATACCAGTTTAACACGGTTCACTTGGTCATCTTATTATCCAATTGTTTCAGGTTCCATTCAGGCTTACAAGAGATATTATTGATGGCATGGGTGTTACCGGAGTGGAAGGGGTTTTCAGAAGATGTTGCGAGGAAACACTCTCTGTGATGAGGACGAATAAGGAAGCACTTCTCACCATTGTTGAAGTATGTCACGCAACGGAATCAAATTACCAATAAGTAAAACTTGAAATTTGTTCCTATCACTCTTTGGCTAACGGGAACGTTATGCAGGTTTTTATACATGATCCCTTGTACAAGTGGGCTTTATCTCCTTTGAAGGCTTTGCAGCGTCAAAAGGTTTTTCTTTTTCCCCAAGTTTTTTCTCTCTATATATACAAGCATGCATGTGCAATCTGATTTTATTATGTCAGTGGTTTGTCCCAGAGTGGAGAAAGGTGGGGTCGGGGTGCGTATTTTTCCAATTAATTCATCATGCCACAGAAATTGTGAGAAACCTATTTGAAATCATGCAATCATATTGCAATAGAAAAACCAAATAACAAGCGGACAAGTTTTTCAACAAACAATTTTGGCCTATGGTAACCCCACATGGTTAACGTAATAAAAAAAATCTATAGTGCTATAGGCGCATGGGTGTAAAAAGCTGTCTGAACTGTTCCGACGTCTTTGACTAGGCAATAATGCATAGTTAGAATGTGCCTACATCAACTGCTTATGGGACATGATTTTAATCCTTTACAAGGAAACGGATGATGATCTAGAATCCAGCTTGGAAGGCTCACAAGATGAGTGTGAAGGGAACAAGGACGCGGCACGTGCACTATTGCGAGTCAAACAGAAACTGGATGGTTACGAAGAAGGCGAAATGCGAAGTGTGCATGGGCAGGTGAGTTTCCTCCATTGTCTCGAGACTTGATAGGTGATATAACACTCTTATTCCCTCTTAATAATAAATGTATCCAAATCCCTTGTTTTTGTTTTCACTTGTGGAAGAATTGATATTATTATATTGCGAGAAGATGACTTTTAAAGGTTTGTCCCTCAGACAGTTTAAGATAATATGCCCATCAAACAAAAAGCCGGCCTCTGTTACCTTCTCCATTCCTTGTTTTAGAAAACTAGATATAAAAATAATAATACGAAAATACGAGTAGAAAATTTATTACTTGTTTCTTGAATACCTGATGCAAGTAGAAAAAAAAATGTGAATTTTTTTTGCAGGTGCAACAACTAATTCAAGATGCTATTGATCCCGAGCGACTGTGTCAAATGTATCCTGGATGGGGGGCTTGGTTGTGAACTATGCTTGGATTTGTAATTCTATTATCTCAGACCCATCAGCACCAGTTTTGTAAATTTTTTTTTTTTTTTGAGTAATCAGTTTTGTATTGTGCAGACGGTTTTTGCATTTTTGTTTATTTCTTTGATTTTGTTTTGTTTTGTTTTTATTTTTCTTTTTTCTTTTGTTTTCCTAGCTTTAGTATTCGGCGGTGGTGGTCCGTGTATAGGAATATGCGGTTGAGAGTGGACCCTTTTCTTTTCTATAATTTATTTAATCGTAGACGGAATTTTTTTTAGGGAGAATGAGCCAAATGGCATAATGGAAGATGTAGATTTAACAAAATAGCATATTTTGAAAATGTAAAAAATTATAGCATATTTAAGTTTTAATTTTTTTAAAAATCCTGGTTTTGCCCTTCCATCATATTATCCGATCTCCTCAGATCTACGTCATCACCGGCACCGGCGAACAACCTCCCCAGATCTTGCAAGTCGTCTTCTCCGTCAAGCCATAGATTGTTGACCGTAGTGACTCTAGGACGGAGATCGGAGAATTGTGAACTCACGAACTTGCGAAATCAGCACCACTGGTGAGACTAGTCGCACGACTTCATTGGAGAAGCATCACCATTGACGACGAACCAATGTGATGGCTCTCACCATGCTGGCGACGGACTGTGCGAGGATAGAGTGCATCTTGGAGTGTGGCAAGGAGCTCGTCTTCCTCGTGAGCTTGTCACTATCGTGACCTTCAGCGATGGCGGCAGTAGCTATGACAGCGGCGGCAGTGGCAAGATGTTCGATTCCCTCTCTTGATTTCTCGGTTGTTTACTTCGGGTTCGGTGCTTCGAGTGGTGTCAGTCGTCGGCTTCAAGTGGCATCTCGTGATTTCTCGATCGATTCTTCGTCTTCTCCGGTAACAATTACTGTGGTAGCGAGATTGCGAACTCCCCGGCAGATGTCGCGAACTCCAGATGCGATCTCAAAAGACGAATCGAGCAGGCGATGGTAGTGATCTTGGCAGACGAGTCAAGCAGGAGATGACGGTGGCTTGTGAAGCTTCGGAGATTTCTGATGATATGACGATGTCGGCGGCGGCGGCGGCGGCGGCGGCAATTTGGAAATAGGGTTAGGTTTGATTGAATTTAGGACTTAATTTGGGACATTTTTGTGGTGTATTTTACAATTTAAGAAAGTTAGTAATAAATAGAATAATAAAATAATGAAAAAAAAATTATTTATAAAAATCAATAAATTGACATGTAAATATTTGGATTTTTTTTAAAAGTAATATTTGGATTTATTAAATTTACAAAAAATTTCCGTAAATACGAAGTTAATAAAAATATTTACTCAACAAATTTAGTATATTTACAAGGTAAATCTAAATCAAGTAATTATTATTATTATTATTTTTTTGTAAATCTTTGTATCTTAATGTTAAACGTGAGAGTTATCCGTATTATTAAATTTCCTATAAATCTTACTTGTATAAAAGATTTATGAGAAAATAATTGGATTTACTGATTTTATCTAATATTTACTTGGTAAATCTATTTTATTTTACTAATTAAATTTATTTATTTATCTATAAATACTTAGATTTACCACGTAAAATAAAATGGATTTACCAAGTAAATATTAGATTTAATTTTATTATTATTACTATCTTTTAATTTCTTTTCTGTTTTTTCAAATTTTGTAATTGTAAATTATATATTTATCAATAAATAAACATCTTTTTTATAATAATTAATATTATAAATATTTTTTTCTATTTTTCAATCAAGTAAATATCACTAATTGACGGTAAATATCCTGATTTATAGGTAAATATCATTATCGACTCCTTTTATCATAATAATTTTTACAAAGTAATTACATTTATCAAGTTAATATTATTTTTTGGTAATCTTTGTATTTACATGTAAATCTTTGTATTTTCAGTTTAATATGTCTTGTTTTCAATTTTAGTTTGTGTTGTAAATCCAATTATTTATTAAGAAATAACGTTATTTGTGTTGTTTTAAATTTTAATTTGTATGATAAATCTAAATTATTCTCATATTTTTTTCAGCATTTTTTTTTTTTTTTTGCTGGTGGCGGTTTATGACTTTTTTTAAACTCTAATCAAGGGAATTTGAACGGCCAAAAAACACAATAAATTTTGTAGTCCATGTTCTATGGCTCCACTAAGGAGTGATTGACGCTGACAGACGGATTATGAGAAGATGAATTTTGCTGTTATTTTTCTTCTAGTCCTTTGATAGATCAACTTGTTTCCACCATTAATTTCAGGTCAATGTGAGAATTCTATTCCGAAGCGGATGAAATTAAGGAGGAAGTATGGTTAATCTGCCCTCTCGAATCTCCCTGCCCGGATGGGAAGCCAAAGCCCTTTTTTATCGGCGTTGTTGGGAGTTCGTTGGCACTCAAATGGTGCTATGCTTCGAGTTTCTGTTGTTATCGAGTGATTTTCGACAAGGCATTAAGTTTCTGTTGTTATCGGGATGAATGTGTATGTAGCTAATTAATAAGTTAATTATAACTATTTATCTTAAAATTTTCTACGATAAAATAACCTAATGTGTATGTTTTTTAAGGTCAGATCTTATCATATGATTACATTATTAAAAAATTAAAAAAAAATAATAAAACCTCATCTAACTATTAAAAAAAAGAAAGTGTAACGAAACATCTACCGTAAAATCCTCTCTTATTTGTTTATCCTTTTATCGTATGTTTTGCTTCTTTTTATGATGTTACTATTATCCTTTTCCTATGCATGGTGCTGTAGTTGAGAATCCAACTTCGCCTCATTCATCTTCTCTCTCTCTTAAAAAAAAAAAAAAAAAAAAAAATCCCTACTTATTTTTTGTCTCTTGCTTTGCTTCTGTGGGTTTGGTCAAAGATTTCATTCAATTTTGGCTAAAGAAGCGTGCCGCATGACAATTGTATGCTAGAGACTTCAACTTTTATTACTACAAGTTAAATATAAAAAAAGGTCAATTTATATTTCTGTGTTTGGTTATAGGCATTACCTAATTCATTGACATAGCAACAGGAACCTTACTTGGATAGTCCTTTATCATTTAAAGCGAAACTTAGGGATCAAGAAAATACCTGATTTTACAACTCTGATAAAATAAAAATAAAAATGAAAAAAGTTACCAGATTCCAAATTGAAGATGAGATTCTTTCCTTTCCTACTCAAAAGTTTGAATTTTCATGTCGTTTGCCAGGAAAGGAAAAATCCCAGCTCCAATTTTCTGAACTGCAATTTGCAGGCGTGTTTAATAATATATGAGTTATTGTTTGGCCGAAAAGAAAGCAAATTAACTTATAGCATAATAAAATTATTTTTCTTCTTAATTCTCCAAGAAAGGAAAACCATAAATAATAAACAAATAATTGAAAAAGAGACGTTGTCTATATCTTTCGGTGCAAGGCATAATAATAGAGAGTAGAGAAACCCCCTTTTGGAAGGTAGGACGGAATGCTATGTACGCCTTTTATGTTGACTGTCGACGTACTGTTGAGTCCCCCCACCATCTCTCTCTTCCCGTGGTTGCCACACGTTTGAGCTTTGCTGTTTCTTTCTGTACGAAAGATATAATTAGGAGCTTAATTGTTGTTTAATAGACGTGTGAAACTATGTATTAAATTCTTCTTCAAATTCTTATTATTTTTTGAAAAAATTAAGTTTGGGTGGCTTATTTGCTTACACAATGTAATTGATGGTCCAAAATTTTTTTTTTTAATTTAGAAAAATGATCATCAGTGATTGACTATGAGAATTTGTGATTTAAGTCATTCACTTATTGATCATTAAAAATAATTAATTAACCATTTTAGAAACTTCAACCATCTATTAAAAAACTTTTTTTAAAAAGGCTATTTAACTTTAAGTCCTTTTTTTTAAAAATTAATTAGGCCATGAACGGGTATTATTCATAAAGTTAGGTTTATTGCTTGTAACTCTTTTTTTTTTTTTTTTCCCTTGGGAATGAATGATTTAAAATATGTATGTTCATGGCCGTTTCATTTTTTTTTTAATTTATAAGAGATTTATATAATAGAAGCTCTTTTTTTTTCATTGGAATTGTATTTTCAATTATTAGATTAATTTTCAATAATTTGATATCAATTTTATGTTATATGTGAAAATTTTTAATGTGTATATTTATAGATCAAATTCATTGGAAAGTTAACAAATTTTATGTTTATATTTATAAATTAAAAATAGCCGGAAAGTTGATTCAATGTGAAAAATTGGACTTCTTATCGACAGTAAAAAGAAAAAAAGAAAATAAAAAAGAATTTCTTATAAAAGCTTCCAAATTAATATTTATAAAAAGAAAAAAAGAAAAAAAAAGAATTTCTTATTATAAAAGCTTCCAAATAAATATTTAAAAAATATATTTTTTGACCTTTTCATTCTCTCACATTAATATTTCTCAAACTCCGTCAATCAAAGTGGATATTTGAATCCCGACTCTTTCAAATCATGTTGCTCATCCTTATCTCTGTTCTCATCCATATGACTAATGGTGTAAGGGATTTAAAAAATATAAAATGTATGTATATATATATACATATATATAAAAATGTATAATGTAGCTGCTAAGTAATTAGTGTAGCTCTCTATTAATTATGATTTGAGAAAACAAATACAAAAGCCAAATAGATAAGTTTAAATACCCCAAACCATTCTTATCCATTCAACCTCGGTTCCACATAAGCTTAAATTTAATTACAACATTTCTGCTGTTAAAAAAAAATTACATTTCTAACTTTAACCACATGCTTGGCATGCCACAAAAAATATCCTCCAAAACTAGAAATTAAAAATAAATGAAAAAATAAAAATAAATAAATGAGAAAAACATGGTATATAAAGAAATAAACAAAAAAATATGTATAGCTTTCTAAGAATAATTTTACTGCCTACCCATCATTGCATGCATTCACCGACCAGTGGGCAGAACCTTGTTTTATTCATATCTTTCCCATTTGCCTAGGTTGGAACGTGATAGAGGTAGAAGAATTCTTCATTGAAGAAATAAATAATAAGATTAAATAACAAAAATAGGTCGCAAGTGATATTCCATTCTTGTTAATTTATGAGATAAATTGTTAAATTGATCACTGAATTTTAAATTTTTAACTATATATAGAAGTGATATTCCATTCTTGTTAATTTATGGGATAAATTGCTAGATTAATCACTGAATGTTTGAATTTTTAATTGTGTATAAATTTAGTTTATGAACTTTTTTTTTCGTAGTTAAAATGTCCCTAAATTTTTAAAAATGTTGCTACAACAGTCATTTACGTTAATTTTTGGACAAAATTCGTTAGTTAGTATCACTTTTTGATCAAATTACTAACATATTCCGTCTAAAGATTAACATAAATGACTATTGTAGTAATATTTTAATAATTTAGGGGCATTGCATGTTCTTTTTTTCATAGCTGGAACAATCATAAACTATTAAAAACATTGTTACAATAATCATTTTCATTAATTTTTTTTTACGGAATCCGTAATTAGTATCACTTTTTAACCAAATTATTAACAGATTCTGTCAAAAAATTGATGGAAGGGACTATTACAACAACATTTGAAAAGTTCAGAGGTATTCTAACTATGAAAAAAAATTCATGGATCAAAATTACACAATATTAAAAGTTTATAGACTAAATGAGTAATTTATCCTAATTTATTTAAAATTAAAAATAAAAAATAAAAACCGACATCCAATTTCCTGAATTATTTTTATTTATATATATGATTTATACAATTTAAGTTATAAATATTCACATTAAAAACAATACATCACAGGATTTAATTTAATAGGATAAAAAAATTAAATAGAGTTTATCACTGTAGTTTATATATTCTGCACTGCTTTTCCTCCTGTTAAAAAGAAAAACAACTAGATGGATTGAAGGGCAATTTGGTAACTTGATAATTCTTGGGATTGGGGTAACCGCCAACAGAAATTATCAAAAAAAAAAAAAAAAAAAGAGAATCCAAATAGCCTTCTCAAAACGACCGGCTCTTTGAAAATAAAACAAGTAGCGCTCTCACCGCCATCCGGAATCAAAGACAAGGCGGTTCCGTTAGTTTTTTTGGTTCCGTTAGTTTTATTGTTTTTTTTCACTAACCGCTCCAAGGCGGTTCCGTTAGTTTTTTATTTTTTATTTTTTATTTTTATTAACCGCTCTTCTTCTCTTCTTCTTCTCTCTCTGCTTTAACATAACTATATATACATAACACCATACAAATATATATATATATATATGCACATACAAACACATATATATAGATGAATACTTTCATGTCAAGTTTCCGACTACCCAGTAGTATTACATATTCTTCACAACTTTCTCATGTTTCTGACCTGATTTCTTTGTAAAACTCAGTGATGAATATTTTCTGATTTTCAACCTCTTTCCTTTTCCATTTAATTCTCTGCTTCTTTTTTGTTTTTTACTCTCCAATTCCAGATTCTGATTTAAACTCTGTAAAATTTTCACAAAACGTTCTTGAATTCTTCTTCTTCTTCTTTTCCATTTTTTTTTTTTGGGGTTTACGATTTAGTTCTAACCTTCTAGAATCCAAAAATGGAGTTTCGTCAATTCGGTTCATCATCACCATCACATTCTGGTGACAGCGATTCATCGGAACTTCAAAAACTCGCCGACCAATCTTCCGACGAGAATGCCGTCACCGACTCGTCCTCGTGCGATCAGGACTCGTCGGTCTCCGACTGCGAAAGCGGAATCTCCGGCGAGAATCACTGCTCCCGCTCCGCCGAGTTCTCCTCCTTCTTCTCCAGCGCCACCGCCGCTCTGGTTCCACTGTTTGAAGGGGACAGAGTCCACGACCTGATCAAGCAGAGGTTCGTCTCGAGTCTGGGTCCGGGGATCGGAGCGGCGACGACAGTGCTCGCAATCCACCGGAACCCTCACTCGAGCGCCGTGGGCCAAGCTCGGCTCCATTGTTTCCAGATTTTCTCGAAGGCGATCGAGCGGAAGTGCGGCGGCAACGCCAACGTCAGGTACGCCTGGTTCTCTCCCTCCTCCGTGGACGAGATCTCGCGAATCGTCTCCCATGGCTTCTCCGATCAATTTGGGAACAACAATGGACTTTACGGACACGGCCTCTACCTCTCTCCAGATGATTCTCCCCTCGAATGGTGAGCTGGTTTCTTCTCCCGATCAACAAACACGTGCATGAATTTTGCGTGTGTGAACAGTTCGCGCAGTTTCTTTTAAACTTTTTGGTCCAATTTCAATAATTTTTTGACTTTTTTTTTTTTTTTGGGCAGTTTGGGAGAAGGTTCGGGAAACGATCAAGAGGACGGCGTACGACATCTTGTTTTGTGTCGTGTGGTGTTGGGGAAGGCGGAGCTTGTGCATCCTGGGTCTGAGCAGTACCATCCGAGTTCGGACGAGTTTGACTCGGGCGTGGACGACCTTTCGAAACCCAGAAAGTATATCGTTTGGAGTACCCATATGAGCACCTGTGTCTTGCCTGTGTACGTCGTTAGTTTCAGAGCTCCCACTTTCTTCAAAGGTAAGAAATGTCTGATTCTTATCTCCGTTCGAGACCTCGTTATAAACTACAATTCAATTTTTTTTGTTTTCTTTCATAAAAATTTAAATTTATTGTTTGAATTACGAGTTCAAACTTATCATCCTTATTATCTATTATGAAATGTTTATAATCACTAGTGCGATTGTCGTTACTAGTTTTTGTAGCTAATAGGGAGCATCACACGTAAAGTTGGTGCCTAAAATTGTTCTAGAGGTACACGTATGACTTGTGTAGTTAAAAAACTAGTGGTGATTACCAATAATAATAATAATAGTAATTTATAGCATTTATACCACATAATCTGCTATTACAAAATAGTAAAAATGAGCAGAAAATAAATAACTATAATTGAAGATTGACGTGTGATATGGTTATTTAACATGAGCATTCGTTATCAGTTTTAGTTTGTTAGCCAATTTAGAGCTAACAGGGAAACCGATGTGAATTGTGTGAATATTTTAGTAGGAAAAAATTGTTCTCGAGTTGATACATTTTGTAGGCACCAATTGTGATGCTTACGGTATTTGCTCATTTGAAATTTGCCGCACATGGGGATTTTTTTTTTTTTTCCTGATTTAAATCTGGGTTTGTTTTGTTTTTGTAGCGCCTGTGAAGATCGAGGAGCCAGTTAGGAGACCGACATCGCCATGGATGCCATTTCCGACTCTGATTTCCGTGCTTTCCAAGTTCCTTCCTCCACCTTCTGTTGCCTTGATCTCCAAGTACCATAGAGATCACAAAGTAAGTAATTTCATTATTTCTTTTTGTTTCTTGCCGGTAAAGTAGAATCTTTGTTTTTCATTCAGTCGCCTTAGTCATGATGGTTTCTCCGTGGTCTCATTTCCTTGAGTTTGTGTCTTCTTTTTCAGGAAAAGAAGATAGCACGACCGGAACTGATACAACGAGTGAGGCAAATAGCAGGAGACGAGCTACTGATTTCGGTCATCAAAAACTTCAGGGCCAAGGTATGCAATAGGTGTCTCTGTGCCATTCTTAAAAGTTCGAAATCGAAAAGACAATCTCCTTTTTTCCACACGTAAAATGTTGTTTTCAAGTGTTGACTCTTGACAACTACACTGAATGGTCTAAAATAAAATCGTTTTCCTTGTCCAAATCTTGGTTTCAATTTCTTTACGTCACACATATTTTGTTTAATCTTCAGTTTTGGAAACGTAAAGTGTGGAATTACTACTAAATTATATCTATATATAATGATTTGAATATATTGTTTTTAGACTAAACAAAAGAAACTAGAATTTACGCAAAATATGTTGTTCGCTATAGCACTATGAGCTGAAGTCAATCTAGCTACCTCAATAATAAGAAATTAGATGGAATTTTCCTTGAAATAAAAAATAAATGAAAATTTGGGAGGACAAAAGTAAATATATGGAATCATTGGCAAAGATGTTGGCTCTTTGGTGATTGTCAAAAGTTGTGTACTTAGTTATCAAGACATAGAAAAAAGAAAAGTCTCTTGAAGCCCATATACTGTGGGCACTAGTGAATCATTAGATATATGATAGGCGTTGTTCTTCAGCTACAGAAGGTGGGGATCGTATCAGTGGAATAATAACGTGGATCTGACTAAAGAATAATATGCTTAGGTGGATGACCAAAGTTTTTGGCCCAGTTGTTTGTATCCTCTCCTTTATTCCTAGCCTTTATATATATGTGTGTGTGTGTGTGTGTGTGCCTTTTAGACGAGCAAAAGTCTTCCACTACTACCTTACTCACGAGGGTAAGAAAAATAAATATTAGAAAAATAAATACATAAATTACTTTTTCTCCTTGACACATACAAAAAAGTTATTAAAAAGTTGTGTATCTATGTAAAGATAAAGGGTAGTATTTCGACTCGGGTTAATTTAGTATAAAATAGAGGTGGATTTCACTATCTCTTATCTCATATCTCATATCTTGATTAATCCCTATCTTAAATCCTAAATCGGGATGTTTTTGTGCCTGTTTGGATCACAGGTTCAAACTCATAACACAAATATTGAATTCATTATTTTTTTTCTTGCAATAGAAAACACTATAGAAAAAAGATTGAAACGGGAGCTCTGATGGACGTTTTGTATGGCAGCAACATAGACCACAGCAGAAGAAGGCTGAAAATGGATCCGGAGAGGTGTTTGGGCATGATCAAAGTAGAGGGGTTGTAGATAAAGCAATTTTTGGATGAAGACACAACTCAGAGAAGAGACAACAAGAGGGACACATATTCTAACAAGTAATTGTATTTTTAGTGGGATGCTCTAGTCTTTGGCATTCTTAGTGGCTGATAGTGGTAGAGGTGTTTAATTACCTAATGAAAGTTGTTTTTTTTTTTTTCTTTTTTTTTTTTTTTTCCATCCATCCCCACTTCTAACAAAAGTGGGAATTATACCATAAACAGTTGTTGGTTCTCTAGTTGATATGGTATTCTCTTATTATTTGGCTCTGATTCTTTGATTTCCATTCGATAACCAAATTATATACACCTCTCGAGAGGCTTGATGAGCAAATTTTTTCTGACGCTTGTTATTTGGCTCTTTTAACTTATATTTATGATAAATTACCTTTGAATTAGTACTTCAGTGTTCAAATAATATTCTTTTTTGAGGGTATAGATACTAATTCATTGTTCGAATAATGTTAATTTGGTATCTCTGTTTTACATATGAATTGTGCGATTCAAAGATGGATGACTTTTTTAACAGAAATATACGGATAAATGACCTTTTCTTAAGAAAATTTCTATTAAAAAAAAAAAATTTCAGAACTTTTGTTAGAATAACAAAATGACTCTGACGAAGGCTTTGTTAGTCATTGTATTAATTTTTTAAGAGTTATCATTTATGAATAAAAGCACTTTACTGTTGTAGTGTATACAATAAAAGCACTTTAATATCACATTGTCTATATTTTTAGCATGGATATTTATAGATGATGCTTAAGTTGATCAAAATTTCCTTTTGAAACATCATAAGATTTTTGTTCTTATCCTGGTATATTTAAAAAATAAAATAAAAAATAAAAATAAAAAACTTAAGCGGGTAAGATATATAATAGAGCGCCACAAGACATAGGGGGCAAATTTGTATAAAATATTTTTCCATGCAAAACTAGAAGAACATGAAGGTTTGCAATATTGTGGGCGTAAAGCCAAGCCCAATTCTATCCTGTCTATTTCAGCTAAAGTCCTCTTTTATAATTGCAAATCTTTTGACATCTCCAAGCAATTTCTTTCGAAGCAGAACTTCGGCGCAATATAGCAGTCTTGTTATTGGAACGAATTTCTGCGTAGGTCCCAATCAATGAGTACTAAATTTGATTTTTTTTTTTGTTTGTTTAATTTGACTTTTTTTTTTTATAATAAGTCTTGTTTTTATTAAGTTGCAAAATCTAATTAATATCTTACTTTAAAGACAGTTTGCAGATTGACCTTCACGATAAGATCGTCGTGGGGTTGAAAACAGGGCGGGAGAACTTCAATGACAATTCTTTCGTTAAGAGTATTTTGATTTTTGAAGATTTTACATCTGTAAGTTCGGTTGTTTTTGTTTTTCTTTATAAATAGGGGACTAATATTAGGATTTATTATGAAAGAGATTAGAAGGGAAAAAAAAAAAAAAAAACGTGTCCGAGAATGTGCAAATTTCTCTTGTATATGTTTTGATCATTATACGCTGAGAGATATAGTATTATATTGAAGCTGAGAGATGACATAGTATTATATTAAAGCTGACCTCTATAAATCTTACTATTAGTATTGTTTATTTTTCTTTTATGATTATGATTAATATATAACTATAATGTCTAATTCTTAACAGTTTTCTTCATCTCCTTAATAATCTATCAAAATTGTCAACAATGAAAATGATAGAGCCTCGAGCTCAGAAAATAAAAAAATGTCATTTTCATTGTTCATTCTAAATGGTTTAATCCTCTCCCTTTAACCAAATTTTCCACGTCATCGTCTCCCTCGTTTTCTTTATTATTTCAATTTTCTTTGATGCCATTCCTCTTTAGATAAAACCACACCGTTTTATAAGGAATATTTTCACTCCCACACTTGTATTACATTTTTTTCTTTTTTGACAAACCCGCACTTGTATTACTTATTCTGCAACAATGTAAACTCTTTGAATCTCTCTATTGATGGTCCGACTCTTTAATATGATTGTATTTCATGACTACAAATACGTGTGAATGGATGATAAACTTGTAGTGCCTATCAACGGAGCTGATATTTTTCAAACATTTGACACCAGTTGTTTGGCTTTTGTAAGGAGAGAAATCAGAAAAGTTAGTAGTGAAGGAGATTCTTTTTATTCATTTTTTTTTTTTTGGAAATTTTGAACAATTTAGTGAATGAGGTTAAGAAATGGAATGTGAAACTCGTCTTAAAAATAATATATATATATATATATAATAGGTCTATTGTCTGGTGGTCGGATTTTTTTTTTTTTTTTGAGAGAGAAGATATAACCTGATAAGTTGTATTATAGCCCACCTTCTCTCTCATTAGCACTGTCCATGTTTGCATTCAACGGCCCCAAGACGAGCTACCGTTTGTGTCCGGCAAAAAGGAATTGTTGGACAACATAACTGGTAGATATATTTAAAGTGAAAATTGCGCATAATTCCAACAATTGCCAAAAGTGAAAATTGTAGTAAGTTGTATTGTTACAAAAATAATTAAAATAAATAGTATGATTTTAAAATATTTAAAGTACCAAATTCACTAAGTAAACAGTAAATTTACTAGATAAATAACATATTTACAAAAAGAAAATAAATTATTTATGTTGTAAATTTGTTACTTTAAAATATTGTTAAAATATTTTATTTTAATTATTTATATAAAATTGCTATTAACTTTTCTTTCCGGGAAAAGTGGATACTAGATTTTAAAGGGAGAGACTGTGGTAGAACTCTATTGAGAGTAACTACAGTAGAATTTATTTTTAAGACCGTTTAAATCTAATCTATTGGCTGAAATTGTGCATGTGTATGGTAACTACGGTATACTCTAACTTATTGCATCATAGACTAAAAAATATATTTAAAAAAATCTAAAAAAATCTAAAAAAAGGCCACTGTTTACTCGTCATTCTTCCCCTCCCTCCCCGACCTTCCACTGTGCAGCAGGAGGTCCATCGCCAGCGCAATCAATAGAGCCACTTCTCCGGCGACGAGGAGAGAGGAACTTGACAACAGAATTGAGAGGAAATCACAATCGCGATTCAGATCGCCTTTGATCTCATGGTCGTCCGCACCCCGAGCTCATTGTTGTCTCCGGCGACTACCTTTATGATGGGTTTGGTTTAGGACGTCCTTCGGCCACTAAATCGCTCGTTAAAGAGTGCCCGACAAGATCGCGATCATTCTCGTGAGATCCACCTCCCTGAGGAACCGTCGGAGAAATGCTCGCCATGGTCGTTGGCGAGGAGAGAGATTTGTGCTCAGGAGAGAGGGAAAAAAATGGCTGGCAAGGAGAGAGTTGGTGTGAGGAGAGAGAGAAAAAAAAAATAAAATATCAAATTACCTTAATATCCGGATCAGATACTTTCCATCTCAAAATAACTTCATCTCACCGTTTATAATAAATGAAAATCAATTATCAACCGCTGGATGAAGACATATAGGTAGTTACTCTAAAAGAGTCTGTACAACAGATTCTCCCGATTTCAAAAGTTTTCTTTCTTCTTCTTCTTTTTTTTTAAATGGAATTGAAAAACACCAAAAACTTGTTCCCCTTCTCGGGCCTCGAGTTCCCAAAGACACTAAAATAGGACCAAACATAATGGGGGTAGACATGGGGAGACATGTACAAATGATCTTTAGATTAATGCTTCATATCTATAGTTCTCAGCCCACAGGCCCACTCATTTGCGAAAATTGAACGGCATGCATTGAAAAGTCACATGCCTTCTGGATATTTTATCATCATTAAGGATAGCAAAAATATCTAGAAACAGAAAAGACTGAAAGGACAAAAAGAAAGAAGGAAGAAAATTATGTACCGAGATATGAAAAAATACCTTGGTGTTTGACGTTTGAGTTGAAATTTTTAAATTTAAATAGTAAATTTTATTAATTTTTTAAAAAAGATAAAAAATATTTTTAAAAAAGATAAAAAAATTTTTCAGAAAAAGATAAAAATTTGAATTTAAATCTTAAGTTTAAGTGTATATGTCAAACTCCCCCTTTATTCTTATCGTTAAAATATTAAAGTCAACTTACTCAAATGAAGTACACGGCGGGAGTCTATGGGCTACCCCTTCTATCCCGCTTCTCTACACAAATCCACAATTTCTCTGGGTGGTCCACATTCTTGGAAATTTTTCACAAGTGACCATATGGTTTTGATAAAATTCTTGATGTAAATTATGTGGGCTCTAGCTGCACCATAGCCTCTTTGAGACCACCAAGAATGCACAATAAAATTATACCAAAGACGATGAAATTCATGACATGACATCATTGTCTCCATGTGTCCTTTCGTTGTTATCTTCGAAAATAAAAAATACCACATCTTATCTTCTTTATTCAAGGAAAAAAAAATTATACAAGACAAACACTAACGTATAATTCCATTATGACATTCACTCGCGCCGTTTCAGTAGTAAAGATCGCCGTTGTTTTCTCATTGCGCACGATCAATTTGATCCGATGCTTTTTTTTTTTTTTTAATGCAATCAAACTACAAAACGATAAACGCTACGAAACAAGATGAATGACTCTATGTTACAGAAGACAAAATCATCAATTGAGATCTGTTTTATAAGCAAAATATGATTGCACTTAAAGAAAAAGATGTTTGAATCATGAGATTCGATAGTAGGAATGTACCTCAGCAAACAAAGATTGAGCATATAAAGGCTTTTTTTGACAAAACCTCTTTGAAAACTTCCAATCTCTTGAAAGCTAAAATTCTATAGTACAAAAGTCACCACATATTCCGTAGAAAGATATATCTAGTGAAACCAAAACAAAATCAAACACACTGTCATGGGGCAAGACACATATCAACGAATAACAAAGCAGCCTAAAAGATGGCGAAACTACCTCCGTTATTTTGATATTGAAAATGACAATAACACAAAAATCCAAATTGATAAGAATGGGATTATATAATATTTTTCTTTCTCATTCATCTGCATCGAGTTTGAATTTGATTTCGGTGTCCTCTTTTCTATTCATCTGGAAGTTAACCAACACAATAATAATAATTAAAAAAAAGGATTGAATGATAATTAGTAATAAGTAACAAATTTTCTTTATTTTTTCCCCTTTAAAAGTGCTAAATACATTACTTGCAATTGTGTCTCACATCAATATTTGTACAGACCAAGGCTATGAGATCCAGTGAGCAAGAAATGCACAAAATAATGAAAATTCGTTAATTACAAGACGTGCTCATTGTGCTATGATAACCCTACACGTACGTTTTGCAATAAAACCTATAGGAATTAGGGGCATTTCTTTTTATCTTTTTTTTTTTTTTGGTAGAAATTTTATGAATTCTAGAAAAAAAAATTTTTTTTTCTTGGCAAAAATAAATAACAAAACTTTGCATTTAAAAAACAGGTTTTTCTTAAACAATGCCTTTTTTTTAGGATATCGTTTGGTTTAAATTGGTAAAGTCTTTTTGTATCCCATATAAAAGAAATTGAAATCGAATTTCAAATTATAATAAAAAGTTACTAGCCTTATTGTTATATGTTATTGGCTCTCAATCAATCGGAGGATTATATCGATTGTAGAGATCTAATCAAAACGAATCTTATGTGTGCTCGTTTATTAATGTGCGAAGGAAGTTTCTCATTATTGAGTCTCGATGCGCGTTCTTCTCTATAAACTTTATTCGATTTTACTGATAGATTCAGTCTCAGTTCAAGGTTTCATCTTGTGCACCATGAGATCATTCTCATTAGTGTTTGTATACATTGTTTAGTTAACTATAATTTCTCATTTTTTAAATGACAAAAAAAGTTTAGTAAACAATTTTTAAAAACCTATATTAATTGAAATAATCCCATTTTTTTTTTCTAGACTAAAATATAACTATAATATATAGTTGACGGGCATCATTCATTGAACACGCCTAAAAAGTTGCCCAATCATTTTAGTCCACATTAGCACTTCAACGGTGGAAAAGTTTAGGTAATTTCCATTTAGAATTAATGTTAAATCCAATTCATACAAGTAAACAGCCTTTCTGATCATCACCAAATGGTAGGTAACATCAAGAGAAACACTTCAAAAGTCCATCCCATTTTACCCATTAATTGATAATATCTACTAGAAAATAGTGCTCTATTAATTTAAAAATAATAGTGTGACTTAATTAAAATCTTTGTCTTATACCTTTCTTATATTCTAATGAAAAGTAGTTGTCTTACTGACACAGGTTGGAAGTTGGATGGAACATTACCAAAAATCAAGGTTTTTCAGCTATCAACATCAACACATCACCAGTAGCCGACTCCCATTGGTTTAATGAACTTTTTCTACAAGATCAGATCAAGAGGGAAAATTCTCAAATTCCCTTATTTTCTAGAAGCACAAAAATTTATTCACGATATTTCTAGAAGTAGAAGTAGATATTTTTATTAATTCCCCTTTTCTAGAAGTACAACTTGGAGTAAAAGATAAATATAGCTGATTTTATTAAAGGAGGTATTTAAATGATGGGTCAAGACACCCTTTCATCAATTCATTATTAATATTTTCACATTTATTGAACTGTTACTATAGTACAAATTAAGTCTATTAAAAAAAATGTGATTTCCATTTGAACCAGAAGTTATCATAAATTTTTTTTTTTTTTTTTTTTTTATAACAAAGTGAGACACACATGAAATTAGTGTCTCTAATTTTACTATATTGAATTGTAGCTATCACACTAACGTGTTAGGCGATGATGTTTTCCTTTCCCATTCAAATATTGATCTTTAATATTTATTAATTCCAAGGTTAGAACTAGCTCAACGGCTAGGAGAAAAATAGTTTTGATACAAGTTTTCATATTAGAAACTTACGAGTGTTTTTATTCATTAAAAAACTACAATTTTATATTATACGAGAACTCTGTCAAAGTTTACATTCATAACTGTAAGTTTTACAAACCTTTTATTTTAGTATTTTCTATAAAAAAAAATTAGAGATATTAACTCTAATTTCTTTTTTCGAGTAAGGTTTCGAGTATCCCCTTACGTAATGGACTAATTATTTTTATTTCATTAATATAATTGTCACATAAATTAAATTCATCTATCATTAGAATGATGACAGTTTATCATCATGTGAGTTAATATTTAAAAATTAAATGCCCGTTTGGGACAACATCTCCGGATGATATTTTATCATTTGAATTTCAAATTCTCAACTCTACGTCAAACTTTCTTTCTCTTCCATTTTCAAAAAGCTCAAATTTTAAAAGTTTATAATTTTCTCATTTGAAATTAAAATGAGATGATTTTTATGTCAAAATACTCGTAACAACGAGACGAATAAGACAATATTCAATTTGTATTCTTTTTTCTGAAATCATTCCAAATTTTTGCACTATTTTCTACGTAACAAAATTTTTCCAATAGTTTTTTTTTTTCATAAATACACATTTTTAACGCAATCTCCAAAATACTATCTTCAGGTGTCTCTCTAAACGAACCCTTATTATAAATTCCCTGATAGTATTCTTATCGGGGGGGGGGGGGGAATTCTCAATCAATACTTATAACACCCTTCACTTTCATTTCCAAAAACCTTTGGAGAACATTTGTAACAAGTGTAGTGATATTTGCTTTACACGTGGCAAGTAATAGTGTCGTGAGGGTGAGATAATCCTCCTCCCACCTCCACAAGAATTGGTAGAGCCACCGTCCTTCCCCGCCATATATCTTCTGTACACCTAAAAGTTTGTCACATAAATACCATAAAAATACCATCAGCTTCAATTACCTAAATAGCCTCGTCTTCTAGAATTTCTCCACAATCCCTATTGCCATGTCTTGGACAAGATCGGCAACTTAGGTAATAACCAGATTAGGCGGATACCAAATTGTAAATTGCTTACAGTTTTTATATTCTTTTTGTGGCCCTTTTTATATGCTTGACATTTTAACCATTGGATAATTGACAGTAATAAGCGGTTCATGTACTTTGATTGACTATATGGTTTCTTAACAATATTAATTAATGTTGATATGATTTCAAAGAACAAAGTCTTCTTCTTTTTCTTTTTTAAATATAATTTTGTACGAGGAATTATGTTTGCATGGCAATTGGCAACATATTGAAGATCGTTTATATACACACATATATATATATATATGTGCTTGTGTGTGTATATGTACAAAGGTCCCATCAAGTACTTAACCCGCTATATTTTCGTGATGCTAAAGGGCAAATTAAATTCTTAATGGCTGCAGAGAAGCCTACGTTGTACATACGACGTTTATATTTGTAGTTTACTAATATATACAAATATATGTGTGCAAAAAAATAAAAATAAAAAATAAGGCCCATATTCATCCAGCGATGATATGCCATTTTCAGCTAAATAGAAATAATTTACATGTCTTAAAAAAAAATATTTTCCACATAAGAATTGGAAAAAAAAAAAAAACGAAAAGAAAAGAAAACCTAAAAAAGCAACTAAACACATGTGAACTATACATGTGAAAGTGCAAATCAGTGTTACGTATTTAGGAAGCAATACCCAAAACCCAACTACTTATGAATTTGTGATAATTAAATCGGTTTTCACCTTGCCCTTTTTCTCTACTTTATTGTTCTCTGTCAAACACCTGAACATCAGACTTTTTTTTTTTTAATTTTGTTTAATAAAAGCCATAATTTCATTTCATCGAAATAATTAGTAACACACTCGTTGATTAACATCGAAATTAATACAATAAAATGCTATATAATGAAACTACTACTTTAGTTTCCTTTTTTTTTTTTTTCCCTCCCCCTTCTAAATTAAAACAACCAAACTATTAGTTCAGTTGACAAGAACATGGACGAAGCAAGCTCGGCCCAGTTCGAAGTAACTTCATCAGAATCCTTTAAAAGATTGTTAATTTGGACATTTTTTTTTTCCTATTTAACCCCTCCTACTTATTTTTTCTAAAATTTACAATTTTTTCAAAATGTATAAATTTTTTTTTTTGGTTATATCCTAAGTTTTTACTTAATTAAGTCAAATCCCCTAAAATAAAAAATTCTAACTCCGTTCCTAAATAAGAAAGACAATGTGATTTCGCTTAAACAATTTTGGTTATAAATCCAACCAAAATTTCAAAGACAATGCTTTGTTTAACCCGTAAAGAAGAGGTTTAAGCGAAAATCATGATCAAAACAACAACGATATACCAAAATAAATCCAAATTAGTAAAAACAACGCCCTTCAATAAATTAGCCTTTATCAGTTATTAATCCCTCCTATTAATGCCTTTTAAACCGCGTTCCTTTTCTTTATCCTCTCTTTAAATTTTGTCTCCAAATTTTTCTCTCTCTTATTTTTTCCACCGAGAACCACACCAAAAAACAAACCCAAAAAAAAAAAAAAAAAAAACCTTAAATATATGTATACCTTGAGCCAGGGTACTGCCTATTAAGCCCCACACTTTTGGTTGTTTCCACCTAACTCTCTCTCCTCTCTCTCTCTCTCTCTCTCTCTATATATATATATATGTTTATATAAATACACATATATCACCCAGAGAGAGAGAGCTATTATATTGTCTCTCTTTATGTGAAATTTGGCTCAGTTATGAGAAAAATGGAGGCAAGTTCTTTACTTTCTCTCTCTCCAAGCTTCAACAGCTACTCCTCCACGGGACACCTCGCCGACATCGCTGCTCGAGTCGTCAGCGAGCTCCGTCGTGAGAATAACGGCTCCGACTCCGCCTTCTTCCTCGACGACGACGACGACGACCACCACCACTGGCTTCATGCGGAGTTAGATCAGAGCCGTCCACTTGATCGTGATCATGATCATCATCATGATGATGGTGGTGAGGATGAGGATGATGATGATGAGGATGAATTTGAATTCGCTTTTGTCTGCAGAGAGTCGGTATCGTCGCCGATTTCCGCCGACGAAATCTTCTACAACGGCCAGATCAAACCGGTTTATTATCCTCTCTTTGGGAAGAATTTAATACTTGAAGAACACGTAAAGGGTGCTGGAAGCGACGTCGTTGTTGTCTCCGGGACGGACAAGGTGGGAAATGACAAGAGTGCCCTTCCGCCGCCACAGCTGCCGCCGCCGCGTCGCCGGCAGCCTCTGAGGAAGCTGATGGTGGAGGAGGAGAGGGAAAGGGCGACGTCCTGCTCGTCGTCGGAGGCCGACGAGAACGCCGGGCTACAGCACGGGACTTACTGCGTGTGGACGCCGAGGAACGGCGGCGCCGGCGCCGGCGCCAGAGGAGGGAAGAAGAGCAAATCGACGGGGTCATCGAAGCGGTGGAAGATTCGGGACCTTCTCGGTGGGAGCAACAGAAGCGACAGGAGGAAAGACCGGACAATTGTTGTTATAGCTGCTCCGAGCAAGAAGGTCACCAAGGGCGACAAGGCTGCCGAAAAAGGAGGGGCGACGGCGAAGGACGGAGCAAAAAACGACGTCGTTTTTGCGGCGGCGGAGAGAGCGGGGAAGGATGAGGACAAGAGGAAGTCGTACAAGCATGACCTTGCGGGGTTTCTGGCAAATGTCAATGGTTTGAGCAGGAATTTGCATCCATTTTGAGAGATTAATTAGCGTTTTAATTATAGGTTACTTCGTATAATTCCATGTTAAAAAGATAGTTAAGTTGCGCGATGAATTCTACGGTAGGATATAAATGTTAAGAATGGTTTTTTTGTTTTTTTGTTTTTTTTTTCTTATTCTGAATTACAAGTTTCGTTATATAACGTGATCATTTTATCATGCATATTTCTTTATATAACATGATTTGATCTGAAAATTCAGAATCGTGGATTATCGATCTTTTTAGAACTTCTGTGTACGTAATTAGTGATTATTAGGTGATGAGTGTGTGACTAGAGTCTGTATATGTAAGTTCTATTACAAAAAGAAAAATGAACTTTGTGAAGGAGGGGTTTTCAATTTGTTTTATTTAATAATGTAAATATGTGTGCATTTTTTTTGTTAGTGCTTGAATTTTCATTCTCGTTGGCTTTTTTTTTTCTTTTTTTTTTTGGCTGAAATTTGAACATTTTTTTATTTTTTATTTTATTTTTAATGGCAAAGAGGGATAGTGGTGATGTGTGAATGCTTATTAATTGGAGGAATTTACAAATGCTTTTGCTTTCTTGAGAAATCGTGTGGGTCTCACACGGTGATAGGACCAATATAGATATAGGTGCTTTGATAAAAGGATATCCATTTTCTAGGCAACATTTAGCTAAAGAGCGTCGGTTTTCCTTGTACCTTTCCAAGAAAATTTTCTCTGTGATTATTCTAGGAAAATTAAGCGATAAGGATATGACTGCCTAGATATATATATATATATATATATATATATATATTTTGTACAATTTTTAAAAGAGTTGGAGAATATTTCTCTCTTTTATCCATTTGGGTATAAAATAAAATTTCATATACACACACACATGACATCAAGCTAGCCGACCATAAGAATTTGTAGTCTAGTTTTGGATAATAAATATTTATATTTATATGTGTACATATGGAAAAGAAAAGGGTGAATGACATATATACTTTTAAAATTTTTTTTGAGGGAATATACTTTTATTATTAATTAGCTTAATGTGTACATTATTCTTGATTCTACGAAAAGTGTATCCTTGAAAAGTATAAACCTATTATGTATAAGAAAGCAATCTATCATGTCATATACATAGGCAAAATATATATATATATATATATATGAGTAAGGTTATCATATTGGCATTCAAATTGCAATATATATATGATTTGTAAATACCTATTCAAATTATAGAAACTTTTGTTTTTTAAAATTATGACTTCTTAACCCTTTTTCAATGTTTGGGAATTCAAATTATACAAGTTTCAGTGGAGTAGAGGCGAAGATATACACACACATATATAGATATATACACACCTAATCTGTTATTAAATCATGTGTAGAAAGAAAGTTGGCAAATAGAAACCGGATTGTGAATAACTATTCAAACTAAAGTTTTTCGATTAATTTCTGTAATCAATTAAGTTACTAAAGTCAACATCCATTTTAAGGGGTAAAACCAAAAGGCAAGCAAATCATATTTATTAATTTGTATTGTTGCCGTAATACATGACATAATACCCACTATAAGTTTTCAAAAATATGTTCAAGATATATCAGACTTTCATACTTTTTTTATATATATATATATAATATATGCTGTCTTCTTCAATTTGAAATAGTGTAATTCCCTTAAACAATGCCGCTTTCAACAGAAAAGTTTCATAAAATGATTACTTTATAACCTTTTGAACTAACACCTCTTTTTAAAGGCAAAAAAGGAAAAAAAAAAAAAAAAGGAATATTGTTAGCCAGATGTTTTGAGTGAAACAATTTTTCTTTTTTTTTTTTTAAGGAAAATTTTTTAAATATCGGGGTAAGGTAAATCGGACTTTTTCCACAAGAGAATATATATATATAATCGGACTTTTTCCACAAGAGAATATATATATATATATATAATTCATATTGAGGTTAAATCGCTCCCAAACATTTTAGTGGGGTAGAGTCCTTCCTTCCAAACATGTAGTTTTCAAGTCCCTTTATTTAAAGAAAAAGTCCTTTTATTTATTTATTTTGAAAGACAAGTACTTGTTATTTAGCAAATATTGAACAAAAATGAAAAACGACAGAAATTAATGCCACATCTAGATAAAGCTATAGTGAATATAAAAAACATTAATGACCCGTACTTAAAAAAAAAAAAAAGAATTCTTGAAAGCATTAATATTCTTCATCTTCAATTTTTTCGTGGAAAGTACAAATGTATAATTGCCGTTACAACCTTAAAAAAAAATAAAAATAAAAAAATAAAAAAAAGAGCAAAATATCAACTTGTCTCTCCAATGGTTGAATGTTTTGGCTCCACATATGGCTAGTAACTGGTAAAGCCAATGTTAATTTGGGACCCTACAAGCTAAAAAAGAGGAAAAATATAAAAATAAAGTAAAATAAGGATATGTGTGGAAAAATTGTTTAAAAATGTTATTTTGTTATATACATCAAGTTTTATTAAATTTAAAAAAATATATACCGATTGAATAATAACAATCTATATTTCATCAATCACTTGAAAAATCTTCTAAATTTTCTGACTTCGTCTATAGATTTATTAGTTGATTTAGTGATATATTTCATCAATCACTTGAAAAATCTTCTAAATTTTCTGACTTCGTCTATAGATTTATTAGTTGATTTAGTGATCAATTATTAAGGGATCGAACTGATTGACTTATGTATCAAAAATAACTATCAATCCATTTATAAAAAAAAAAATTTACATTTATTAAAATAATATTGACCACAATTTTCATTGAGTAATGAAAAGGAAAGGATTCATTCAAGTGAATGAATATTACCTCCAAAAAAAAAAAAAAAAAAAAAGTGAATGAATACAATTGATACATTGTTTGGATGCAGAAAATTTTGTGCTGATCTGACCGTGATTGGTGTTGTTAGGTCTTGGTCTCGAGTATGTCTTTTGTCAGTAAGTTGTGTGTTTTTTCTATTCCAATCCACTACCAAAAAAAAAAAAAAAGTGTTTACCAAGCACCATCAATGTTAAAGATCAGTACATGTGAGTCTAATCTCGTAAGACCTACCTTTTATTTTTGTTTTTATTTATTTTTATTAAACTTGAAGTGAGAAATTCAAACTCTATCTTTTGATAGAGTCAGATGTGAAATTAATACCGTCATGTTATTACTTCAATCACGATATCTATCTTTAATTAATAGGTGATGATTTAGGAAAATAAAATAATATCATACAAGGATTAAACACCTGAGTTGGTTAACTGAAAAAGAAAATAGAAAGAAAAAAAACGGATTAGAAAAAGTATTGGTGTTCTCTATCTATAACACTCTTTAAAAGAGTGAATGGAGGCTTTCGTCCTCCTTTCCCTGTTCATCACGTGGTTGCTATAACATCATCATGTGGTGGTCACATCAATGTCACGTGAATTTTTTTTTTAATTTTGTTTTATTTTGCTTATCTATTCTGCATGCGCTTGCTTGTTAACTGGTTTGTTGTAAAATGATGGTGCTGAACATTATTGATGTTGTTTAATATTGTTCGCTTCAAAAGCATCTAATAATAAAATAGATTCCCTGTGTTTTTACAGTCAGGAAGTAAAGAAGTGGGAAAGTGAAGAAAAACATGGCATATTGGCGTAGAATTAGTTAAGCAAAGATCTTTAGTCTTTTACAGATCATTTGCAGCTGACAGCTGGGGAAAATGGGAATTTTGAGAAAGAGACCTAAGTTTGTTCTTACTGCACAAAGTAGCAGACAAATATTCTCTCTCTTGTACCTAAAGCTGAGAATATATATAGATGAAATTAATGTATACATATATATATATATATATTAAAGTTTACCCATAGCAAAGTTATATATGTACATACGATGAACTTTTATATTCTATCTTAAATTTTTTTATTATATTAAATAAAAATTATAGTTAATATTTTACGGAACAAACTCTTATATTCATAGATCTATAAACAAACAACCGATCGAGTGTATAACTGAAAATAGTGATCATCTTTCTAGTGCCTTAGTTAAAAAATTTGAGAGAAACCTAGATTTTTTTTTTTTTTTTTTTTTCATGTTTTATGTCTTCCTAGCCTTTTTTAAATTTTTTTTTTTTTTCATTTTTGTCTTAATGGATATAAGCTATGTCAATCAGTTGAATGATTGAGGAATCTTTTGATCAACTAGGAACCGACTTTAAAGAAAATTATCTAAAAAAGAAAAACCACTATACTGCAACCAGGAGCCGACTTATCTCTCTCTCTCTCTCTCTCTCTCTCTCTCTCTCTCCATCTTTCTCAATTTATCAAGTCAATGCCAAAAGTAATAAAGAGAAATAGAAAAGATAATTGGGAAACGATTGAATTTAGCTTTATATGTATAACAATAATAATATTGTAGCTTCTTCTATTCTAGACATCAAAAGCAGCAAACTGAGTTCCAGCGAAAAAAAAAAAAAAAAAAAAGAAAGAAAAAAAAAAAGCAACAAACTTAGAAACTGCACTGCTAAGGCGCATATATATATATATATAAATATATATATATTGGTCTCTGGGGCCAAATACCAACCCTTTACTTTTTCTTTCTTTGTTTAACCTCTTTTTGGCGCAGACCATGCATGCCAAAGGCTGTAAATTAAGTACAGGGGGTACCCCATATATATATCTATACATAATAAGAAATGTGAACTTTCACTTTGGTATTTTGGACGAAAATTTTTTTTTATTTTTTTTAGTCTTTCAATTTTCTTTTTTTTTTTTCTTTTGGTCCTTTTTTTTATTTTTTTTTCATTTTAGTCCTTTTTTTGTAGTCCTTCAATTTCCTTTTTTTTTTTTTGCTTTTAGTCTTTTTTTTCATTTTAGTTCTTTTTTCTATGTTAGTCATTTTTTTTTTTACATTTTAGTCCTTTTTATCTTTTTAGTATTTTTTTTCATGCCTTTTTTTTTCTTTTCAGGTACTTCGTTGTTGGTTTTTTTTTTATTTTTGATGTGTTTTAGTTTTATTTTTAACTTATTAATTTAATTTCTCCTTATTTAGATTACTTTCCTCAAATATGTCTAACATGTGTGTGGTACGTGCCTTAGACTAGTGTGTGTATATATATTTTGGGTGCCCAACTAAATCTTCACACACTATAAACCTAATCCCATCCATGTGTTCGATGTCACTCGCATATAAAGATAAAGAATGAAAATATATGTACATATAATTTTCTTTTCGTTTTAAATCAAGATGCTTGATGCTTCTTTCTGCTATACGGTTAGCCTTTTCTTTTCTTTTCTATTTTTTTTTAAAGAAAAAATCCAGGAACAAAACGGCCGATGTTAGCGTACTTTTTCGAGCGTTATCAAAAGAATTATCCCAAAACACATGGATAAAATTAGGGGTGGCAATTCGTGTCACGTGTCGGGTTCGTGTCGTATTAGAACCATGTTGATTTTTTTCTTCCCCGACCCAAATACGACCAGCAACACGAATACGACACGAATCGAAATTGACCCTTGACACGAAATTGACATGAAATTGACCGGCGACACGAAATTTGACCCGAAATTGACACGAAATTGACCCGCGACACGAAATTGACACGAAATTTGACCCGAAATTGACACGAAAAAAAAAGGGTCGTGTTCGGGTTCTACGGTTCCAACCTGAACACGACCTGTTTTTTTCCGTGTCAATTTTGGGTGACCCGAAATCGAAACGCACCCTATTTTTCCCAACCCGAACCCGCAAAATTCGTGTCGTTTTTGAGTCATGTCGTCGTGTCGCGGCCCGTATTGCTACCCCTAGATAAAATGTTTACTAAAATTCCTAATTGTTGGACTTACGGCACAATCAAGAAGTAGCGAATATGTGCTAGCTTGCCATCGGAATACATGTGTTAGGTAGTGAATTTGTTATTGTGGCTGTTTATATGTGAATCAAGCGCCCTCTTCTCTTGAGTTATAGTTTTTGGGGATAAGTTCCACCTAAATCTGTTTGACATGATAAATCTGTTTGACATGGTATCAGAGACAGATTTGGTGGACAATGGTGGGTTTGGACCCCGACTCATTTGCATGACATGATATACATGAAAGAGATAAAATTATTTAGTTATCAGGTTGTTATGATATTAGCTTTTGAAGATGAGTTTTCCATAGATCCATTTAATAATGTGAAAGTGTAGCCCTAAACACAATAATTCAAGTTCAGAATTGCTAAAATAAGTTTTATATTTAAGATCTTAAAATGATGATTCAACAATTGATTTTTAAACCACAAATCCAATCATGATAATTCTTTACTAACTATCACCACACTCGGTAGTTAGCCTGCCTTTAGCTTTGTTCAAGTTAATCATTATCAACCATGTGTTTTTCATTTATAGTTAAGATAATGATTATCACGATTATTGGCATATAAATATACATATATTTATATATAGAGAGGTACATACACCCAATGGAGTGAAAGAATATCCTTCTTTAATTCCTCTTTTAAAAAAATAACCGTACGAAAGAGAATCCCAAAACGAGTCCTAATTTCCCAAATCAACTATCCTTCTTAATTTGCAAGATTTGGTGGTATTATGCGAAGTAATCATGATGACCATCATAACCAAAATAGTATTAATATTCCAACCAACCACCAACCCCACCTTTTGGTTTTCGATTCAATTCAATATTATTCATCAACAACTCCCCAATTTATTAATTTTGTTTCCATATCTGTCTTTAAAATAAAGGGGGAAAAAAAAGGAGTTTGTCTTTCAGCCATGAATAAAATAAAATTAGGTAGAGGATTAAATATTCAACATCCATTTTGTCTCTGCAGCCAAGGGATTTTCTTGCGTAGAGTTGATATAGGATACAACTATTTCATTTAAAAGTTATAACCGATAAAAGATCACAATCAAATCTTTTAAATACTATTTAAGATAAGATTCGGAATTCATCTTAAGCACAATCTATATAGACCGTTACTTCAAAAAGTGGAGACTTGAACTTGGAATTTTTTGCTGTGATACTAACTGATGTAGCAATAATACAACCATTCCTTTTAAAAATTGTAATTATCAGGATATCTGAAACTACTACATGTTTAGGGTCTAGGACCTTACTTTTTGAGTAGTAGTTCATGAATTCGTGAGTGCATCCAAACAAAATGAAAACTCAGGCATTTCTTTGAGGCCAATCCAAATAGGCCTACTCCAAATTCGATTATGCTCTTGCACCAAATAATATATATATATATATATATATATGTATGTATATATATATATATATAGAGAGAGAGAGAGAGAGAGAGATACAAAATCGACTTTATAAGATGTGAAACTCAAGGGAAAAAATATGAGAAACTTATATCACTTAAAAACAAATATAACCTAAACATAGTGGTTTTCTTTTTCTTGTCAATCATATAACTATACATGCCACTAAAAACAAATCATGTAACCTAAAACATAAGACTGACAAAAACAAGCTATTATTAATTATCTTCCAAACCCCCATTTTTGATATATATAGTTGGGGGTTCCCTTTTAGGTTCTTGTACCTGAAATATGATTAGATTTCTTGTATATATATGCTTGCTAGAGTGGGTGTCAAAATATATGACGATATCCACAACCAAAAGCTGGCCATGTTCACGACTAAATAAAGTACCCCATTCTCTCTCCAATATGAGATATTGGCAGACCATGTTCATCTCCAAGCTCGCATTATCATCCAAATTAGGAGAACCTATCTCAATCAGCACTATACGGGGCACTTAAAAACAAGCACATGTAACACTAATAGGCTAGATACAAAGGAAAAAGCTAGGAAAATAATCTTGGCTGGCTACTTTTTCCTAGTTGTCCAAACAGAAGATTTCGTGGAAAAAAAGAAAGTGTGAAGTATCAAGAGAATACTTAGTTGCTTATAAGTAACGATATATATACATTCGTATTCTATTGTTTAGCATCCCCTTTTTATCGGACACGAACGACAACTCGTTTGGGATTGTTAGATGCAAAAATAGACAGCACTGATGAGAGAGAAAGTGAGCTGTGATATAATTTCTCGAACTATACCCTTGTCGGACGTCCGGCTGTCTACTACTGTTTGAGTTCCATTTTTGGGGTGGGAACCACACCCTCACTTATTGATGTGTCCATTTAGATATATGATCATTAGAATTGATAGTGTACTTACTTCCATAGTTTATACGATTCATAAAGATGTTTTCAATTAATGCTTCAGTTATATGTCGAGAGACATCAATCGGCTACACCCTATTTATAATGTGGACTTTTTTGCAGTAGGGGCCTCACTTTCGTCTAGTCAAAATCGCATCGAAATAAAAGAATACTACTCATTCAGAATAAATAATCGTTGATATAAATCTAAATACTGAAAGATGAGTGATTATATATTTTTCAAGCACTATCAGAGAGGGACATAAAAAAATAAAATAAATAAAATAAAAAAAAAGATGATTTACATATATGTCTTGTCAAATATTGAAATATATAACAGAAATCCTTTCATTGGGAAAAAATGAAAAATAAAATCCCTTTTAAACACCGAAATAAAGGGTAAGGAGTTTTCTAATAGGATATTTTTAACGATGTCATATTTCTTTAAAATCAAATTAAAATTTTTTAAAAAAAAGTATACAAAAATGACAATTTCTTATACATATTTAATGGTTCAAAATACAAGTAGCGTTCTCGAAAGGAATAAATATAGACCGATAGAAACTAGCCATTGTAAGCTTCGGTTTTTTTTATTTTTTTATTTTTTTATTTTTATTTTTTGGGGTGTTGGAAGGAGTTTATATGCGTTTGGCTGAAAATTTTGTGGCCCATACTTGACAACAACAAGAAATTGATATTGTCAATCATCATCACGATATAGTCGATATAAAATAACATGACATTTTTATTTTGCTGAAGAAAATAATGTGACATTTGATGTCAGTCTGGTATGCTCGAATATATATATATATATATATATATACACATACGTACACACACTCACACCAGTGCTTCTGTACTCCCTGGACGAAGGGCAAATCAAACCCCCCCGCCCTCTCTGTAGAAACGTAATATCAACAAAATGAATGAGAAAGATAAAATGGGCTTATAGGTAAAGTAAGTCATTTTTTAATAAATATCTCAACTTTTCTTAATTCTAGAAAATTAACCATTTTTAAAATGATTCATTAGTGGATTACGTGATGATCGATCACTCAGATTTGATGGTCAATCACTGTGGACCGTATTACTTAATGATAATTCAATATTAATTGATGATTTATTAGTTATTAATACTAGTCATTATGTTTTATAATATTAATATAAATAAGATCGGTCTATCGTTGATTGATCATTGTGAAATCTAATCAAACAAAAGTGAAATGATCTTTTAACTAAAAACTAAATGTTCCACATTTTTTTTAAAAGGATGACCAAATAAAATCGGCCACCCACCTAACTTCTGAAAGATAAATATCAAAGTTCATATATACATGGATATATGAATATTAAAAGCATGTGGAAAATGCTAAAAAATTTCCACCTACTATGTACATCGTTTATATATATGCTATATATATATATATAGAGGAAATGTCTTACCTCCGGTGGCGGATTCATCCAGTAGTAGATGGGTAGCCGTTGGATGAATCTTTGTGGTCATACTTTGTAGAAGGGCATTCTAATAAGCTAGGTAGAGTACGTCTGGCGACTCTTTTTTTTTTTTTTTTTTTGCAGTACCTGTAATCAATTAAATAATAGTTGACGATGGAAATGAATTAAATAAAGAAAGAACAAGAAAAGAAATAGATGTTGTATATTGAGTCATACAAAGTTATATCAAATCCGTGCATACAAACTTGTTTCTTTCCCTCAAGTTTACATAGACTTATAGCTACGGGGGGGGGGGGGGGGGAAGAAACTAACTATGGGCTATAGACTAGAGTTACAGTAACGGAAAAAAAAAAAAAAAAAAAAAGACATAAATTTAGGTTCTGTTTGAAATACATATTTGAGATGAAATTTTTACATTAAAATTTATTGACTTTTCAAAAACTAACTATAATATTTATTGACTTTTCAAAAAAAGATAAAAACTAATAAAAAAAATTTAGGTGTGAACCTGTAATCCAAACGCACACTAAGAAATATAGGCTATACTATTTTCTCTTGTGTTTATTTCTCCTTTTTCTAGCTATGACTTGGAAGTTGGATGAACCATTTGATGGGGCTCTTTTATGGTGGCAAAGCTGACGTGGAAGGTAGGTGTTCCTGGCCTCCTTCGGTTGGTCCAGTTGACGTCTAGTTGGCATCGAAGGAATGTGCCACCGGAGGTACCATGACCTATGTCGAGAGGTCGAACACCTGAACTATCAGTAGGTGTGTCCGTAGCGCTCTCTCTTACAAGCCACAATGTTGACCCTGCTAGGACGAGCTAAACCCAGATGACCTCGAGGAAGACGGTTCCGAGGCGACATCCGTTGCGATTCCAGCCTCGTGTGGATGAAGACTTCTCAATAAAGGGGATCTTGAGATGACCATATGGTGTAGGAGATGAACATGAATGGTTGATAATGGGTGCCTAGAGAGCTAGCTAGCTAGTCAAACATGTAAAGAGTGCTATTTCAGGTGTTTTTCAGGCACACCAAACGCTTTTGGTAAGGAAAGGTCTCACCTAAATGGTGTATTGTTGATTCCCATATTAACAAACTTTCAAGTCTTAATCTGTAGAGGAAAAATGAGATATTTTATGGGCATATATTAGGCTCTTATTAGATATAATGGGCTTATCTAGGCTTATTGGTTTAGGTTAAAGCTTCTGGGGGGTTTTTAAAGTTCTCCACAACCCATATTATTCTAATTTCTCATATACTCAAAGGCTCACAAGTCAGACAAGAGTCTAATTGAACGGAATAAATGAGTTCATTTATGTTCCTTGGCCTTCCTAATCATAACCCACTTAAAGATCCCCGAAGTGTGACTTGGGTCCACGTACTACTTTTGGCCTACATTGTAAGATGTGGGTTAGGCCTAAACCATGTCAAATTTCGGGCACCAACCCCATTTTTTCAATTTGTATCATTAGTGTTTCTAAAAACTTGTATCATTACTATGATAAAGTTCCCAATTTAATAATAGCACATGAGATAATTTTTTTCATGATTTTATTGGATCAGTGAAAGTTATTTATATATAATTAGGGAAGGTTTATTTTAAACATTAATATTTTTTGTTTGAGTTTGATTTTATTGTAAGAAATTATCTTCGATTTTTTTTTTTTTTTTTTGAATTTATACTTTACATATCTAGTTTTGGAAGACAAATATTGAGGCCGGCCCAGGGAGAAAAAGAGAGTGAGTGAGAAAGAGATAGAGGAAAGCATTTTTGACCAGAAGTCCGATGCACCATTAGAGCTCTGTCCATCAAATTTCATATGCAAACACATTCCTAGTCATATGTATCTAAGCTCAAAAGATTTCTCAAACTTACGCTTTTCTTGGCCCATAATCTGACTAGAAAATTTAATCATTTTCGTTCATGTGGTGTTTATTGACATGTTTATTTACATTTCCTTTATCATAACTTTACATTTCTAATAGCTGAGTGGCACAGTCACTTTTAAATTATTTACACTTACACATTCTTTCTCTTTTTAAAGTCAACTATATTTACTATTATGCCCCTACTTTTATTATAAAAATGCATTCGAAGTTTGACGGGTTCGTTTGGTTCGTTAGTTTGAGTTGAGTTTTTGAAGTTGAAATAGTAAATTTTGTTGACTTTTCAGAAAAGACAAAAAAGTTTTTGGGAAAAAGACAAAGATTTTTGAGGAAAAAGACAAAATTTGAGATAAAAAAGTTGAGTATAAGAGAGTGAACCAAACACAATCTTAAACTTACAGTTGACAGCTTTATCTCTTTGTTAGTCAGTCCAACTCCACATGCACTCACCAATTTCCAACAGCTATCCATTTTCTGCCATCCCACCATTGCTATGTCAACACCGGATGACAAACGGTACCAGATAGTAGACTTCTTGTATATATTATATATATATATATATATTATGTGTGTTTGCGTCTTGCACAATGCAGAAGATTGTAAATTTGCAAATCCGGCCACATTATTACATATCATATTATATATATATATATGTTAATAAATATGTATATCCTTGAAGATATATCATCTTATAATATGACCTGGTACACATCATAATTAATCTTTCTGAAAATAATAGATTTGATAATCTCCATCTCGAGTGGATCATCAAAGTTTTTTTTGTTTTGTTTTTGTTTTTTTCAATTCGTAAGTAATTTCTAAGGTAAGATACAAAAATATACTTTATTGATAGGATTTTATTTTTGAAGCTTTATATTTATATAAGAAACTAACAATTTTATAGAAGGACCGTACGTCTTCATACATCAATAAGGCATAGCAGTTCCTAGACATAAATAAAATGCATGTCATGTAAGGAAGTCTATTTTCATTAACGACTAACGAACACAGAACAAGTCACAACCAATATTTATGGACCCATTTGAAACTGATTTTTTTTTTTTTTTTTTAGTTCAAAATAGACTAACTGACTGAGACTGACTAATAATAGCCAAGCTAGACAAGGACCCATTTATTAATTAATGTTCAGTTGCAATGCTGTTTGGAGGCTTTATGTCTCCAAAATTTACACAACAGTCGGAGGTTGGTGGCTACGTGGCTCAATATATGAATTTTTACAACTTCGAGGTAATAATCTTTTTTTTTTTTTTTTTTTTTTAAGATGTGCCATACTTCTCATTTTTCAGCTGTTGAATGATACTTAAAAATAATCTCGTCTACTAAAATTTTTTACAAATTTGTATCTAAGTAACAGAGACAACTTTTTTTTTTTGCCCTCGAATGGGTCAAATTATTTTATCTCTTCATTCAATGGCTGAAAAATGGAATGTGTAATGTAGCATTTTATTAACGACATCAGCTTTTTTTTTTTTTTTTAAGTGAAGAATTATGGAGATTTTTCTTAGCAGTTTCTTGATAAGACTTCACTAGTAGGATATTTTGTTGAGATTTAATATAGTTGTTAAGTATTGATTGAAATTATTCTTTACGATTCCTTCTAATTTATAGATTGATTGATTGTAATATATAAGATTTTTATTTATTTATATTAATTTTCATATTAGGAAATAAGAAATTCTTAGTTATAAAATATTTGATATCTTCGGATAACTTACCTATTTTTTATACTTGTAAATTTGTATTTACATAAGAGCCCATTCATAATGCTCCTTACTAGTGAATCTTCTCTCTATTACTAGTCCGTAGATGAAATCACGTTAATCCTTTGTCTCTCCTTCTTCTATCTTTTATTATTCTCTTATTTATTTACCTTCATTTTTCAAGATATTTTAGTCACCTTTTTTTTTTTTTTTTTTGTTGCCCATTTTAAGTGAAGAAATGTGAGGATTTTTCTAAGCAGTGTCTTGATAGGATTTCACTACTAGGAAATTTATGTTAGATATTTTATGTTCGATTTGTATGCAGTTTGATTTCTGATGCGATTTGATGTATAATTTAGTGTTAAAAAATGTACGGTACCGCACTGTATCTCCCACCAAAAAAGTACCCCTTTTTGTTTTTGCAAACAGAAAATGAAACATTATCAACCAAATTGTAAGCAACTAATGCTAGGAGGGTATATTCTATGTCCAATACTTCGAAATTTTGGTTTGAGTTCAAGTTTGCTTTTGGGTTTTGTCTTGTCTGTCTTAGATGAGAGTTGAAAGATTTTGCCCTTTTCATTCTTGGATAATTGATTAGGTTGAGGGACTTTGTTGAAGGGTGAAAGAAGAAAATAGCATTTTTACAAGTACATAGATTTTTTGCATAATATATTTTCTTTAGCTAGTTGTTGTAAATGTTTTAAAATCTTACTATTTACTCTAATTTTTATTTATGAAATTATAAATCAAACCCAAGTGAGAGGGAAAAAAGAGGCCATTAGGCTTAGTTTCATTTAAGAAGTCTAGTTATTCACCTGTTTCAGGAGGTGTTTGGAGCCATTCAAAAAACTCAATTTATTTTTATCTTTTTTTTTTTAAATCAACAAAAATTTTAACTAACTCTAAAAAAATCAAATAACTCTAATCTAAATTTTTCAACTCCAATTAATGTACCAAACCCATGGTTAGTGGAAATTAAAGGATTCAAAATCAAGATTAATCCTTCTATAGAGCCGCAATCAAATACGAAAAGTTTGAACAAAAAGTCATATTTGTCTTTGGTCAACTCTGTGGACTGGCAGCCCAAGATGACAATTCAAAGGCTAGCATGGAGACTTTATTTAGGGCACAAATAATTAAAAGTCAAAGAACTTGCGACATTATTAAAAACAAAACAAACAAAAAAACAAAAAAACAAAAAACAAAAAAAAACAAAAAAGGAGGAGGAGAGAGGCCAGTGCCTTCCAACCAGAATCAAAATAAAACATTAGGCAATAAATTTTTGCTAGCCTCAACATGATCCATGGAGAACAAGGAAGTCCGAATTTTAAACACTAACTTGTTTCCATGAATTTGTCTTGTTGCTTCTTCTGGGACACTTACCTTGGCCAGGGAATGCCTTCATGCATTTGAAGAACTTTTTTTTTAATATTTTTTTTCCTGATGGGATATTTACATATCCATGAAGATAAATATCTTCTGCCCTCTTTTTGCTTCCCAATCTTAGGGGGAAAAATGATTTTTTTTTTTTTTTTCAGCTTCAAATTCTACGTACTTATGCCTCTCAAGAATCAACATCCTGGTCAACAATGGCAAGCCGTCTCTCAAGCAGGCACGGGACTTGGACGGGAAGAGCTCTGCAGAGTGGCTGCATAGTTCCGAGCCCACAAGTCGTAGTGTATGATTTCCTCGAGGGAAGGCGAGGCCACCATTTCCGCCTGGTGCCTGTCGCAGGTCAGCTCAACAACTTTGAATATGTCCAGATAGCTTATCCTGAAAGCAGGGCGGAAACAGAGAGCGGAGCGATGATGATGTGCAGTTAAGATTGAAGAGGAACATGTTTTATTTTATCAAAAGGAATATGAAGAAATAGAAAAGTGAACTTACTTTTCATCAATGAACATTTCTACAGCTTTCTCATTAGCTGCACTAAGAACTCCAGTCATGGTGCCTCCAGCTCGTCCAGCAGCATAGGCGAGATTCATTGACGGGTATTTTTTGTTGTCAGGACTTTTAAAAGTTAGTGAACCAAGCCTGCATTATCACATTCCATTTTTAACTTGTCAAGCAACAGTAACTTAAAAGAAACCCCCCAGTTATCTAAATGAATCTCAACTAAATATTCCGCTTCAAATTGATTGTTATGATTATTTGCACGTCACAAGCTTAAATCTCATAGAAAAAGCCTAGGAATGAACTTTGTCTAGTGATGCGAGTAAAAGAATTTTAAGGAATAATTAGTGTGCATATCTTTGAAAAGAAAATTTGAGGAAAGATCTATTACTTGCAAAGGTCAAGTCGAGGCCAAGTTATTTCGGAGCAATAGATTCTGTCAGGCCAGGACATGGTATAGAGAATCGGCAAGCGCATGTCAGGCCAACCCAACTGGGCCAAAACAGATGAATCCTGAATAAATAAATAAAAAAAAGAACAAAAAGAAAAAAAAGAAAACATGAGAAAAAGTTTGTATAGTATACTTGAACTCTTTAGTTTGTATCTCTTCTACGAACTTGAGAACATAAAAATCCAGGACTACTAGTTTAAAGTCGCAAACCTGTGTTTCAACCATAGAATGAATGATGGATTGTGGATGAATCACAATCTCGATGTGATCATAATCGGCTCCAAATAGATAGTGGGCTTCTATGACTTCAAGACCCTGTTAAAAGCAAAAGGAACCGGTGTTGAATTGCTAACAACTCTATAAGAATATGGTAAATACACATGGCACGAGTATAAACCTTATTGAAAAGGGTAGCAGAGTCCACAGTGATTTTTTTCCCCATGTTCCAGTTTGGGTGTTTCAGAGCATCCGCAACCTTAACATCTTTCAATTTCTCAACAGGCCAATCCCTGAGGACAACAAATTTCAAAAGAAAATGTAAGAATCACAATCCGAAAATTTATGAACATATGAAGTCTAAATACATAAGTACTGAGTTTCAAGTTCCTGTTTCTATTCAAGAGGCTTCTAAGTTCTCCAAGAAAGTCTCAAGAGAAATAATTTCCTTCAAGTTCACAAGTTTGTGGGAACAAAGATATTACAAGAAGTTAGATAATTTACACGGAAAAGCTTTGAATCCATGCAAAAACTGTAGTTTTACTTCAATTTTCATACAAAAATAAAATTTCACTGCATAGTTTCCAAGTTACAATTTGAAATTCAAGCTTATATAATGATTGCACACCTGAAAGCCCCTCCAGAGGCAGTCAAAATGATACGCCGTAGTGCACCTTCTGGCAAGCCCTGGATACACTGAAATACAAACATTCCTATTAAGATTCACTTCTAACGTGCAGAAGTGGCATTAGAGTGCAAAATGATGAAATGTAATGACATTGAAAGTGGTATTTACCAATGCTTCAACACTAACAAGAACAATTGAACAAATGTGATGGAATATTTTAATTTGTAGATAAGATGATACAGCTGGCTATAAAAATTTTAGATTTTTGTGTACCTGAAATATCGCCGAATGTTCGGAATCAGCAGGAAGAATCTTTATATTATGTTTGTGAGCGAGAGGGAGGATGAAAGGACCTCCAGCAATCAGGGTTTCCTTATTGGCTAAAGCTATGTCTTTCCCTGCTTCTATTGCAGCAACGGTAGGCTAAGAAGAAAGAAAAATAAATAATAAATAAAGACATATCATGCTAATTTCAGGAATTCAGCTGGTAAAATTGGTGCAAAATCTCCTAGCTCAATTGTTAACTTGTAAATCCTTCAAAGTTGTTTTTAGCAGACAACATTGATAGAAGCTAGAACGCTAAAAGCCGCACAACTTATATCTTGAAAATTAATCTGAGATCCATGTAAATAAACCACATTCAACATATAGTCCCGTAATATGTTTGCATAACATTTATGATCTCACCTTTAATCCTGCACAACCAACAATTCCTGTAACTACCGTGACAGCATCTGGGTGCCGTGCAACCTGTAAAGGGAAAATATAATAATCAAAACTTCTGATAGAAAAGACGAATTTTTATCAGCAGAGGGAAGTTAGAGAGTAGGCCACCTCAATCACGCCTTGCTCGCCAGGAATAATCTCAGGCTTTTCTTCCACATCAGCTAATGCCTCTTTTAGTTCACCAACTAACGCTTCGTTTCTAACAGCAACTATTTGAGGCTTGAACCTCTTAACCTGTCAAAATGGTCATCTAAAATATGAATGAAAAGCACATCAATTCTAAACCCTCACATATCAAGTGCGTGGGTCGTGATGGATTGTTATCCTGTAAGCTAGATCAGGTTCACAGAATACCTGATCAACAAGAAGAGTTACATTCGAACCAGCTGCAAGTCCAACTACTCTGAATTTATCAGGATTCTCAGCCACTATATCCAATGTCTGAAAAACAACATTCTCTTGTTCTAAGCAAATCATACATAGGGCCAAAACAAGCATAAATAAAAAAATAAAGGTTTTACTTGATTAAACACAAAAACGGAATTTTATTTTTTCCTTTACAAACGAAAAAGGACTTCAATAAGAATGCCTCGTCCATGTGAATTGAAATCCATGTCCAAGCACTAGATCTTTACCAAACTCAAAAAAACGGGTAGCACCAACTCAAATGGCGACAAAACACGACTAAAAAAATTTATGTTCATCCATGGCAAACTCCAAGCCTCATGAACAATTGGTAGCATTTTACCTACTTGTTCTTAAGTTCTCCACTTTCACAACTAGTTTTGCGGAACCCTTTTTCCATTGTCAAATTTCACTCGTAGATATAAAGCGATTTCAGCAGTATTGTGTCATGGTTATCTTGTTTCATAACTAATTTTCTTAAGTTAGAAAAGGTAACATGATAGTTAAGTTTTAAAAAGTTACATTCAATCTCATTACAAGAGTTCACTTCAAAAATTTTTTTTTTTTTAATTCCTTTTCCTCTCTTATTACCTGAGTTCCAATAGAACCAGTAGATCCCAGAACAGAGATGGGCTTTTGGCCATCCCAAGAAGTGCGACCGGACTCCAGAACAGCTCGCCCTGGCCAGGCCGGAGGAGGCGGCTGCACCGAACAATGAACCCTTTGCCGGAATGCTACTCTGTTGTCCTTTCTCTGCAAAGCAACCCCACCTAAGGACAACATACAAACAAACCAAACCAAACCAAACCAAACATCATAAGCTGAAGCAGTTTAACACAAACGGTATTAATTTGGATAAAATGATCAAATGGGTATAAACTAATATCTAATACATCAGAAAACAGTAACCCACAAAATCCAACTTTGTCCTATGGCAACTGAATTACGCAGGATACAAAAACTCCACCCAAAAAAGAAAAAACATTTTTTGGGTTTTCCCTTCTGTTTTCCCGGGAAACAAACAACTGATAGAAGAGGGAAAACAAGGAAGTGGAAGTTAAACCTGGAAGCTTTGGGAGGCGAGTGGACTTGGTGGAGTCCAAAAAGGAGATGGCCTTTACTTCAGCCGGGGATAACAAATTCAGAGCCATCCAAAATTCCACTACCTTTCTACCCTTTTCTTTTTCTTTCCTTTTCTTTTCTTCTCTCTTCTCAGGGTCCAAACTCTACCAGAGCAAAAATGGAGAGAGAGAGAGAGAGAGAGAGAGAGACAGACAGACAGACAGACAGACAGAAACAAAGAAAGTAGTAGATGGGAAATGCCCAGAATTTGCAAGAAAGAAATGGCGTTTTATGGTGTTAACGAAGGCAATAAACAAATATTTTTGTGGCTTTGGATATGGCAGTGGGAGCTGAGAGAGAGAGAGAGATGAAAGTAAATATTGGAAAGTGGGGTCTACACTACAGTTATATATATATAATATGGACGAAACCAAGGACGCCCCAGTCAAATCAGCCACCCCCCAAAAACATATGAAAAAAAAAAAAAGTTTGATTCTTTCTTTGCCGATTTAAAGGTGCTGAATGCACAAAACGACACGCCGTTTTTTTGTTAAGTTATGTTCTTTTCTAAAGAGAAAATAGGGTGGTGAGAGTTGTTCATGTCCGATTCCGATTCTTGTTCAGGTTTGTTTTTTGTAATTTATTCCAGGAAAAATGCTATTAAATATTCTCCGTTCAAGCTTATAATCTACTACTTTCACCTTGTATTCTCAAGAGGTTGATAAGTTTGGACATAATTTTGGAATTGAATTCTTTACGAGAGAAACAATATAGAAAATGATTAGAACTGTGGTTTAAATTTCTGAAAATAACACCCATCCTTTGATTCGCATATTAGAATGGTTGCTTTTAGATGGGAATATTTGTACCAAAAAATTTGAACTTTAGTATTTACATTGTGATCCTAATTGATGTTTGGATATTCATAATCTGAATAAGATTGTTATATAAAAACATTTGAATGTATAATTTAAGAGACTTTAAAAATAAATGTTTATATTAAAAATCTAAATGATTCTTAAATGATACTATAGTAACTATAACCACATAACTAAAATTTTTAGAATTAAGCTGCTTTTTTATTGTCAAATGATAATTTAAATAGTTCATTCAAATGTCATCTAAATATTTCAAAATGATCAAAGAAACACCCTTTTAAAGTATTGAGGTCATTTTCAACATTTCGTTATCTGGTGTTATTTTGAAGTGAAATTTCAATTTTTTCTTTTATTAATTTTCACACTTCACACTGGATTTTTCTTCTTAAAAAATAAAAAATAAATAAAACTATCACCTACTTCGTTAGCTGTTGACAAAAGTCAATAAGTCATGTCCTAATTATAAATAGCTTACCATATTTGACTTCTAATATTCATATCTATAAAGAAAGTTAAAATAAAAATAAAAACAAAAACAAAACAGAAAGTGATTCTCCCATTTCCAGTTCAAACGGGGCTTGAAGTGCAAAACGACCCGCCGTTTCTGTTAACCTATGTAATTTGTATTTGTAATTGTACTAGCATAATTTCCTTAAAAAAAAAATTGTACTACCATAATTGTTAGATTTATTATTATTTTTTTCAAGCAATACGCCGTTTTGATTCTTTGTTATAATGTTCAAATAACAGACCTTTTTTTATCCTTTTTTTAATAACTTTTTTTTTTTTTTTATCCTTTACTCATTCTTATCCTTGCTAATTGTGATTTTTTTTTCTTTTTAACTTCGAAAATAAAATTTAAGTGACCCTTTTTCAGCTCTATTTGGTATTCTCACCTTTTTTTTTTTTTAAGGGGTATTCTCACTATTAGATTTCGAGGCAATTTGGATCTTTTTTTTTTTTAACTGTAATTTGGATATTTCGTCATTATATGTTAATTATAACTGAATTGCGTGATTATAAACATAACTTAACGATAATATCATACCTGACTTCACCTAAATATACATAGTTCAAATCCCCTTACCTCAAGTTCAAAAAATATATATAAAATATATATATATAATAATAACTGAATTGCCATTTTTTATTTTGACACTCAACATTTTTTTTTTACTTTCTCCAACTATCACCTACTTAATTTCTTAGTTTGACTATTGACAAAAGTTAGATCCTAATTATAAATAGCTTACCATATTTGACCATATTAAAAGTCAAATATGGTTATCTTAATGGAAGAGAAATTCATCTATGATCCCCTCTCAAAAAATTCATTTTTCTTCCTTCTTTCTTTCTTTTTTTTTTTTTTTTTTTTGGTAATTAATGACCTATACAATACTTAAATATAGCTACTAGCTTACCATATTTTCCTCTAACATCGAGATATCATGTGGATTTGTTTTGGAAGGCTTACCTCAGTGGAAAGGAAATCTAAGCCATAAAAGCATGTTCAACAATGGCCAGTACTAACAAGCTTATATTGCTAAAACCAGAATTTTCTTTAAAATAATTTTTTAGTTTTTATTTTTATCTTTTTCAAAACCCATTTTCATTGGCAGTCAAACTAAACATGCTTAAGAAATAATATATATAATTATTTATATAAATATATATATGTATAAAATGAGTCACTTCGGCCTTCAACAACCTCCAATTTGATGTTTATTAATTATTATTTCTTTTTTGTCCACAAACGGAATACAAACCTTTCTTTTACTAAACCTTTGTCTGATGGAATCTTGACATGTTCAAAATAAAAGATATGCCATCATTAATGTTTTGGGCTCATCTGATCTCACTTCTCATTGACTTTAATATATACATACATATATATATATATATATATATACTTATATGTTGATCGTTGTAATGGGTAGAATTCTCAAAATTTTTCACGTGCAACAACCACGTTAGGTAGAATTTGTTAATTGATTTTTTTTCTTTTTTTTCTTTTGCACGTTTGGGCGTGTGAGCGAAATCAAAATAACATCTTAAAAAGAAAAAGAAAAAAAAAAGTGGTAGCTCAATACAATATAATCAAAATAAAATGACTAGATACTCACGAAAATAATTAGTAGCTCAACACAAAATCAAAATAAAAACGATAGTTTGTGATACACAATAAAAGATCACGACATAATAAATCTGAGTTGATAATATCATTGAGAAAATGATTGGTAGCCAAATACACAATCAAAAATCCAGACTTGTAGCTCTATACAAAATCATAATAAAATGACAAGATTTTTATCTTTACGAAAACAAAGCCTTTAGGTTTAAAAATAAGTGCATTTTCTTTTAAATTCGCACAAAATCCCTTTCATATGGAAAACAATACAGAGTTATTAATTATTTAAAAAATTCTAGTTGCTACAACACAAAGTCATCCAAAAGAAATAAACAATTAATGTTCAATATAAGAAATTTATATGTATGTACTCAAAAGTTAGGATTAGAGCTAGTATTTCTAGCGTTTTTCTTGAACTTTTAGAGGGAGGAGGAGTGGAAAATGAAAGATTGTATGAGAGAGAAGGTGTGAAGGAGAGGAGGGACATCCTTAAGTAGAGATGGTAATATCTACTAAGTTGTGGAATCTAGAGACGTCCTACACGGAGATAGTTTGTTTCATTAAGGATATTTTGGAGTTTTCCTACTTGTAATTTTAGTTGTCTTAGTTTTTCTTTATAAATAAAAGTGTTGTTATTATGGTTGATTATTAGAGTGGTTAGAGAGTATGAGTGTGTGTGAGCTTCTCGTGTAAACTTCTTGATCATCATAATGAATTACTACAACAACTAAAATAGGACATAGCCATCTTGAGGCAAAACTGTACAAATTTGTGCCTTCGTAATTTTTCATTTTTTTTTTGACGTTTTATTGCTCTCAGTGATATAAAATTAGGGTAGCTAATTTTAGTAATATTCTCCTCAAGGGCGGAATCCCACGAGGCTCTGCTCCAAATAGGGCAGGAATGGAAGACGATATTTTAGAGTGGAAGTTGGTGAGGATAGGGACGAAATCTTTTTTTTTTTTTTTTTTCCCTTGAACGCAATAGATGGGGATAGAAAAGCATTTGCCTCCCCCATCCCACTCCGCTGTCATCTCTATCTCTAACTTATGAATTTTGTTGAGTTGTATTCGTTCCTCTCTCTCCCTTTTTTTTTTTCCCCTTAATCAGTTTAAAATACAATTAGTGTTATTTACTGTGGTTATTAAGTGGTTTTTTGACCTTTTTTTTCCCCTCTAAGATAGTGGGAGTGGTCTAATTGAGTTTCTATTTCAAAAGTTCATCATAAAACATTCAGAATATGGCTTTATATAGAGTGTATGTATTATATATTTAGCCTAAGGGTATGTAACTTCCAGAAAAAGGTGTTAACGTCATTATGGGAGTAGTTTATACTATTCTTATCATCTTCACAAAATCTAGACTTGTTTTTTATAGTCCAGATGATAATATTCTGCCATAAATTCTACAAACTTACAGATGTGAAAAAAAGAAGGGGGGGGGGGGGGGGGGGGGGGGGGTGGGTAAGGCAGGAGTAGATGAGGAGAAGTCTGTTATGAGCATAGGACATAATTCTTAGGACATATATATAATGTTGTTTTATTGGAAAATGTTTTAGACATGCAAAACATGTCCTACTTTCTCACCTAAATTTGTAGGGCTCAGTTGGCCCCACTTTCTTGTTACTTCCTATTATTATTATTATTTTGTGAATATTATTATTGTTGTTGTTGTTATAAATATTATTTTCATTGGCATTCTTATGTTAGAGAGGTACCGAAGATAAAACAATAATCTTTTTGTCTCCCAAGCGGTGAGGGTCACTTTCAACTAGTTTAATTCCAAGGCATCTGATCATTGTAGTCTCAGAAGATCCACCACCATTCTTAGCTCCCACCCCAAGATTGCCACTAAAATTTTCTCCACAAATTAAAAAAAAAAAAAATTGCCACTAAAACCATGTCATAATGCCCACATAAATCTTCTCTAAATGCGCCTAATCGTTCTGTCAATGTTAATAGATTGTGTGATGTCAAACTTATCTTTTGTTAAAATTAAACTATACCTTTTTTTATTCTATTAACATAGACAATAAGGATGAGAACGAGATGATACTGATGATATATTTCAATATGGTCGAATTCTCGGTCATTTTAGACTATTTTCCTATGTGGGTTGCTCTGATCCCATCAACATGACACACATCTTGGAATTGGAATGGTACTGGACATGAGTATGAGAAATCAGAGCTATAGCAAGAAATGAAACCTTTGTACGGTAAGAAAATAATAATGATATTTACTTTAAACTAAGGGGGTGTTTGGTGAATGAGTTGAGTTGAAATTTTTAAGTTTAAATAGTATAAGGATATGTTTGAAAATCAAGCTCAAACTTGGTTTTCAACACTCAAGTTTTGTCTTCTTGCTCAAAAGTCTTTGTCTTTTTCCCAAAAAGTTTTTTATCTTTTCTGAAAAGTCAACAAAATTTACTATTTAAACTTCAAAAACTCAACTCAAACTCACGAACCAAACGAACTCTAAATTTTTAAAAAAGTAGTTATAAATTTTGTTGATTTTTCAGAAAAAGATAAAATTTAAAATAAAAAAATACAGTTTAATTAAAGTAAAACTTGTGTTCTAAACAAACCCTAAAACACTCTCCTCTTAACAATCCCATATTCCAAAAAGACCATTTTATTTAATATTTTCCTATAAGAAGTCTCCAATAATTGGATAAACCAAAACAACCACTCGTACTTTAAGATACAAGTACAACACTTCTTCCACTTCTTTCTTATTATTATTTTTTTTTCCTTTTTTGTTTTATTGAATGCTGGTAATTAGCAAATTATGAGATTTAATCATTTAACCTATGAAGGCTAAAGCCCAAGAGGCGTCTCAGAGTCCTTAGAACAAAGGCAGACTTTTCAACATGGAGTTGGTAAATCATAAACCATATTAATTTCCTCGTCCAAGGTGTGCAACACAAAACCCATGTGATAGCCACGTGCAAGACCTAACAAAAAAGGGTGAAACACGCGTTATATTATACACATTTTTAATTTTAAGCAAATTTTTTTTTTAGTTTTATAATATAGATTTAGATTTAAGCAGGTAAAAAAAAGTTAGTGGAAATGTATACGTGTATGCATCCCAGAATCAAAAGATAGAATGGTCGGTCAGCTGTGTCTGTCCATTTTCAGAAGTAGCCACTAATACAAAAAATACTTTAAAAGAAGCCCACTTCAGGAAATTAGATTTCAACAAAAGAAATAAAGTATTATTACCAGGAATATCAATTATAATCGTAATTTTTAAATATCAATTTATATGACGGTGAGGTATCATATTTTTATTAATAAAACAATCAATTGATGTAGAATTTTTAAACACTTGTCAATACAAAAAATGACAATTCATATACCATATAGATTGATACTCAAAAATTGATACTAGAATTCGTGAGTTATTTACTATTTTAATGCCCTGCACGTTAAGATTATTAGAAATTATGGATTTTGGATGATCTCAACACCACCCTTAATAACCAATTTACATCTTTTCTCGGTTAAATTCTGATTTTAACCACTTAAAAGACGACTTTACATATTACAAGGTATAGAATGCACAAGCAGATAATTTTTAAAAGGTAAAGGTGTCATTTAAGTGGTCCAAACTACGTAGTTGATCGAGAGAATTTATAGATTTGATATGAAATTGAACTTATAAAACACAATAATGAGAACATTCAAAATGTATAGTATATATTTTTAATAAGCTTAAATTCCAGGGGATTAAACAGTAAATAATCCAAGAAATGACTAAGAACCTTATTTCTAGTGGAAGCTATGGATACGAGTGACATACACATACCTCATGTTATGCTCGGATCACCCATAGATTTCATCTTTAGCTTCTTGTATCTCACTTGAGCTAAGCCCTGAGCTCTCACTTTTCGTTTCAACCGCACCTCCAGATTCAGCTATTTTTGTGACCCTCTGCAACTCATCGGTTACACCCGCCGGGTGTGCTTCCAACTGGTCGTCATCCGAAGGCTCTTTTTGCGCCGAAGGTTTTGGCCTTCTGATGGCTTCAGCTGCTTCCGGCATTTGAACTGGGGGTGGCTGGGGAGGAACCCATGTACGCCTAACTGGAACCTCACTGGGTTGGGCACCATTAGACCGTGTCTTGAATTCATCTTCATTCTCAACCTCGGTGATTCTTGAATTATTCTGTTGCCACCAAGGCACTGAACCATTCCCGTTTGATAAGTAATTGAGCCCATTGTCTTGCACATTGGAATATACGCCTTCACTGCTTGCTTGAGACTGCGTTACCTGGCTCGAGTAGTTCTGGACCTGACCAACCTCCCAAGGCTGCTAAAGAAGAAAAAGAAGTACACAGCTCAGTTTGGAGCAAATTTTAGACTTGGAAATCTTTTCTTTATTTGGTTAGAAGTTTTCTGTTCGGAAAACAAATGAAACAATAGTTCTTTTGTGGGGGAAAAAATAATTATCTCAACACTCAAAAGCCAACCTTAGCTCTTGGTGCTAACCGAGGATTTGATGGTTGCTGATTAGGGTTCGGAGGTAAATCATTAATCTCCTGCAAAGGAACCCAGAATGACAGAGTTGGCATTAACTCGAAATAAGAGAATCTGCATGGAATCTAGTTGTAGGTTACCCTGATATTAGGAGGTCTCTCCCCTCTTTGGACCATAGCCATAATCTGCACCATGAGAAAAAGTTAAACGAGTAGAAGCCACACAAAACCCTAACAGGAAAACCGAACTGCAAATCAGTAATAAAACATATCTGGCTGTAAATTCATATACGTAAAAAAATAAAACCAACAAACCACTTCTTTACGAACCTATGGAACAACAAAAATATTATCCAGACACTCGTTCGACATGTGATTACATTCGGAGTGTAGCATAATAATTTAACTTATAGGCATACGACCAATCCTCAAAGGACTATTAACAGTGTAGTTCCCTGTGACTGATATAACGAACATAAAAGGCGAAAGCTCTCAGGACAGCTTAGCGTAGTAATAACTATACACTAAATCTTCAGGAAACATTTCCAGGTAATAAAAAGATCAAGAAAACTACGTACATCCATAAAAGACTTTGGGTGAGGTGCAACTAATGGTTCTGCAGCCGCAGGAGGTGAGGCAGATCTTACTGGACAAAAATTTCAATCGTGTAACTTTGATAACCATTAAAAGTAATTAATATTAGAGGTTTCATACTTAATTCGAGAATAACAACCTGAGCGTGAGTCGTAGTCTGCCTTTCCGTTGACGTATGGTCTCTGTCAAATGCTTTTTGGTTAGTAAAATCCTAACAATTGAACAACGAAGAGAGATTGCGACTACTTTGAATATCATGAATCTTAAACCTACATTGAACTAACCTTTGAATTTATGATATTTAATTGATGATCTTCTTGCTCGATAAGATAGTTTCTCTTTTGAGCAGTTGTTTCACCTGATAATTACGCCAAGGAAAAAAAAAATCATACAACATAATAATAAATTCCTAGCTGAAAAAGAAGCTGCAAGCAGGAAGTGATGCAACACGAGATCCAGAACCAAAGTATCTGAAGAGCAAAAACCGTGGTTCTACTTATTCGTGGGCCAGAGAACACTGATCATATACATTTGTTTGATCATAAAGCAATTTCTTTGTACCTTCCAATTTCTGTATGGAATTCCGCATTGACTTCATTTCTTGCACTTGGGCATCCAACATATTCATGAGCTCTCCAAAGTATCTCCTCTCTGAAACATAGGACAAAGTAAGGTGCTTTAGTCATCAAAGTGACAGAGGAAAAGGAAATAACAAACTGAAAAGTTATGAAGACAGACTGAAGTGCACGATGAATTAAGCCACAATAACTACTATACCTTCATTCTTAGAATTCATCATTTCTTGGCTTGCTTTTGCCACATCAGCTGCTGCAACTGCAGCTGCTTTTGCAGCAACAGCTGCCTCCTCTGCTAAACTTGGCTTAGAATCTGTTTTCTTGACAGAGTCATCTTCTTCGGAGACAACCTTGCGAATCCAAGACTTCAATCTGGGAATAATAGCATTCTAAAACAGGGAAAGTGTTGTCAGTTATCATAAAACCAAAAGTATTCGTTAGACGTTTGGTAAGGTTAGCCAAAAGTGCAGTTAGGTAGAGGAAGCAAGTGCAATGCACCACATATTATGGCACCAGAAGATGAAGGCTAGCATCCTGTCCATGAAATACTCACTAGATGGCCAGTGCAAGAGACGGATCAATCCTGTCTACCTTAATTATTACAGCTGTTCCGGCTCCTGAAGCAGCCAAAAATCCTACAACAAGAACGGCATGAGACCAGTGGAAGCGATATCGCGAAGCCACAGGGGAAACAGCATTCGGCGGAGCAGCTGCTACTGGTTGCAGAGCTTGTACTGGGTATTGTGTCTGAATGCCTGCTGATGTCTTTTGTCCATCAGCTACGGTAAAGCATCATTAATCATTAGTCCCTTAATTCTGTCAAGAGTAAAGACTAAAGAAACTCTGGACAAATCTAAAGTCTCCATTCGATATATTACCTTGATTCCCACCACTAGCCTGCACGGATGGAGATGGGTCCTGCAGTTTCACGAAAGTATGTCAAGTAATATATAAGATTACGTAAGAAGGGATAAATGATTTAAATCACGGTAAACAGGAATATGTTAACTATTCTGATAATTACAAAAGAAAAATTTGCTTACAGGCACACGCCGAAAGGCTTCATCTATCTCCTCCTTTGTTAGGCCCTTCTTCTCAAGGAAAGATCGTCTGTACATAACAGGAGAGCCTCTAACTTTCGGGTGCGAAAGGAATTTCACTGCATTCTGTACTTGTTCCTCTCGCATTGGTTCTGAGTTCACAAACACCGATGTTGGAGAATTTTGCTTAGGACCCTCCGCCTGGACATCTTGTTGATTCTCGGTTGTTGCTTGTGTAAGATCTGTTCTTGAAGTTAGTTTGCCTTAGACATTTAACTTTGGTATGTATCAATAAATTTATACCATTAAAAATACTCTAGAACGAGAAAAATCACACTACGCATGCTTATGACAACGTTCGATGTTCTGGACCCTCAAATCTACGAAGTTGACATTGCCAAATTCCAAGTGCAAATCAATAAGTACCTCCATATTCCAAAGATTGAGGTTTGACAATGGATTTAAGTCGAAGATCTAAAACTTCCTTTTCTCAATATCGATTCGCCTAGATTAGATATTGGTTATTGGTTAACTCAACTCAACAGTTGCTCAATGAATCTTTTCAATCGGAATTATCAGACGGTTAGTTATAACAAATGATTAATTAAGGTAACATGAGTAAATGACTTCTATTATCAACTAATTCAATTTTTGGTGTTGGAAACTCAAGTTCTTAGTCTCACAAGGATGAACCCGCTTTTCTTCTTATTGTTTTCTAATTCACTTTAAAATGTTTTTGTGAAGCCTCAAACTAGACACATCTCTACATGTCAAAACACCCAAAAAAAAAAAAAAAAAATCATACACATGTTGGTAAATACAGCAAAAGTAGAAAATTTGAGCTTATGATTTTCTCACCAAAATCGCAAAGCCTTCTGACCAGTTTATAACAGAAAGAAATCCAATAAGCTAACACGCCGTAAGTATATGTATATTATATATATATATATATGTATATTTATATGTGTATACGTATATGCATATGTATACTACAGAATACCAGCTTGGTTAGAGCTAATCCGCCACAATAATCTCTTGCAAAACCATATGATCAAGAAAATTTAAGCAACACAAACTGTTATATAGTTCAATTTTCGAATCAATAAGTCTGATTTCTCGAGCAAATTAAGGGAGGATGAAAATCCAATGGAGAAAGGAAAACAAAAATCAAAATTGAGCAGCAAAAAAAGTGGAAATTAGACAGAACGAAGAGAAAAAAAGAAGAAGACCTGGTTTGGGTGGATTGTCGCCGGAAGGAGGAGCCTGGGACTGAGTCGCCATAGCTCGCTGAATCGCAAGAGCAGCGAGTTAACTCGAAGGAAGGGCAAAAGAAAATGAGAGCAAAAAATAAAAACAAAAACAAAAACAAAAATAAAAAAAAAATAAATAAATAAATAAGAAAAGTTAGTTACAGAGGATGATGATGATGAGTGAGATTGTGTGTCAGAGGATGGGTTTGCTCATCTCGAAGCAAATAATTCAAGTTGACGCCAAAAGAAAACCGCCCTGGAATTGGATAATAAACTCACTGCATCTGCTCCTGCTTGTACGTGATTATTCTCTCTCTCTCCAATCAAGATGTCAAAAACTCAAATCGGACCTGACCAGACCGGGCCGGACTGAGTAGGTCCGTATGAATACGACACTTTAAAAAGTAGACATGATCTATTATCAAGTAGGTATAACTTATCGTGTTTTTATTAAGTGGATCGTGTTGGACATGATTTTTTCGAACGAAGTATGTTAAAAATACGATGTTAAGCCTATGCCCCGGGTGCGGACACGAACAAAAAAAATGACACGAAAATAATACGATAATGTTACTTTTTTTTATAATTTATTTTGTAATTTTTAAATGTGATTTATGGTTTAATCTTTTTTTTTTTTTTTCTATCATCAGTTTTAATTTGGTTAGGTTTTTTATATCGTAGTTTCTTTTCAATAATATATACTTTGTTTTTATTAAAAATAAATGTTTTTCATTATATTCAATATATTTTTCTTGTTTAATAATAATTTATTTATTAGACGTGAGCTTGTCAAGGACACAATCCGTTTACCATTTTTATATAGGCTGTGGATCAACATTGACACTATAAGCTATAAATAGACACGAACATGAGACAAAACATTATTGGATCCCAAATAAATTGACTAGGATCTGATCGGATTGGCCCGTTTGACATCTCTATTCTCCGATCTCATGCTTTGCTGGTTTCTCTGTTGTCTCTCTCTCTCTCTCTCTCTCTCTCTCTCTAGAGTTTGTTGTCGTTTGGGCCAACCAAGTAAAAACTGGCTGTTGGGAGTTTGGATGAGTAAGGGGACATTGGCTCTTGACCAGTGAACTTATTTGGTTTGGGCTTGTTCTGGCCCAATCTTTTCTTTTGGGCCATAATAGAGAATTTGAGCCCCTTTTGCTACTTGCACTAAGGAATTTGGATCAAGATTGTGAGGAGGCAGTAAAATAGTAGGGTGTTTTCAAATGTCATGTTGCCTTGTGCATTAGTGGTTCATTATTGAAATCTTGAATTCGAGTGTGTTTGTATTAAATTGTATAATATTGAACTATATTAGGATATAGTAGGTTTATTTAAATTTTAGAGGTTCAATCTATATATACGTGAAAATTCAATGTTTTTGAATTGTAATAGACCGGGTTGAAGAACAAACAGATTAATACCGGGTTGAAATTTGTCCAATTCGTGAACACCCCTAGCAAATAACACGGTTCAAGGGGTAATAAAAATATTTTCTCGAAGTATTCGGGTTGAGAAATTAATGGCTGAATTTTGGTTGAAATGTATCACTCCTTGTCCTTTTTTCCTCGGTTTTCCACTATTGTCATCATCACCGGCGAGAACCTTTCATCTCGAGCAAAGTTCTCTCTCACCCCTCTCTCTATTTCTTTTTGCAAAATCGTGAAAATTTTAGGGGGACAAAAATGTCAAATATTTTAATAATTATTAACTACCATTTTGACACATGATACTCTTTCTTGTGTAAAATACTCTTAGGAATTTTGATGATAGGCTCTTCAAAGGCATGAATTTATTGACGGAATGACTAAAATATGTAGAGAGTGAAATCTAGAAAAAGCAGCCAATAGTTGGACCATATCCTTAGCCACCTGGTTCAGCTTCTTTCATTTCTTCAATGCCATTTGCTTCTTTTAAGCTATGTAAGTTAATTTGGTAACGAAAGTGACGTAGGTTTTTTTTAATATAAAATTAGAAAGACAGTTTATTAGTGCAAGCTTGTCCACTATTCCTCGTCGTTTATACCAAAAATCTCAAGGCTTATCAATAAAATAGAAGAAGACATTTTGGAACTCTACTTAAAAAATGACTTAATTTCATACAAATCACCATTAGATTAATGTTGCATATTACATTGACCGAACAAGACTTTATATATTAAGAATATCGAATATCGAATATGGAACATCTTTAGAAAAAGAGAGAGAGTCAAATAGTAAATTTGGATACTTTAATTTATAATTATAGTATAATTTTTAAAGACTAGTAACAAACAGCATATTCATATTAATTGTACACAAAAATATCAAAATTACCCCTACAATTCCTCTCATCTTTCTTTCTTCTCTCTCTACTACAACTCTCTCTCTTTGACATCACCAGCATCAACGGTCGTTGGAGTATAATGTTATTTACTTGTAAATCTGTTACTTACTAGAAAATCTAAGTATTTATTAGAAAATTCAAAGAATTTACCTGTAAAAATATACTATAATTTATCAATTTTAAAAACCTGTTATAATTTTCAAAAATACCTACAAAATAAGTTACATTCAATAATTTCTCTTAAAAAAGTGAAATATATCTTTATCACGGCACCAATTTAATAGTAGTAATAAAAGTGACATAATTGTTGATTCTATGGTAGCTATAGATATACTAAAAACACTCCAAGTTTACGTTCCCATTAATTTGTATCAAGTTTGCTAGTCTATATAAAACAAATGACTTCTAAAAATTGCTACGTTTCTTCTATTTCTATATATATATATATATATATAAAATTTGATACAATAACGATCACTGCTCATATATAGCAGAAATCTCGAGATTTGTTAACAAAATAAAAAGATCTGATCTAATTTTAGTCGAAAAGAAGATAGTATTATAAATCACTATTCGTTGTCGCACAATATATTCATTTAACAAGACTTTTAATTACCGAAAATTGAATATGCACACATGCGAAAAGTAGACGAAACCCTTGCCAATTACCCCTGTATCTTTAACAAAATAATAATAATAATAACAACAATAAAATGTGGCCAATTATGATAGAAGTGTCGTGATTGTTGATGTCATGGTAGATATTATTCTTATAATAACAAGTCACGTTTAAATTCCCACATTAATTGTTTGCTAATCTATACACGCAGTCATATCAAACAAAACTTCCACAATATATATGTATATATATATATATATATATTTACACACACATTTATTTCATTGGTGAATAAGACTTCCACAATATTGTATAATATGAAAAATTGACATAATGAAAACGACTGTTCATATATTATATTTAATTCTAATTTGAAAAAATTATTATCATCCAAATTTTGATCCCAAAACTCAATAACAATATCGAAAACAACTCACACAATTATTTAAAAACTATTTTCCTAATGTCAAATAATATATATCTTTATTTTTAAATTTAAGGTGGAGAAATTCAAATTCTGAACTTTTAAATAAAATTATATATGATATCATCGTTAAATTACGTATACATCTATATATATATATATATATATAATTTTAACAAATCATAAATTTAAACAAAAATTTAAAAATAAAATAAAAATTTGAAATACAACATGTGATTTATATCATGATAATTTTAACTTGTTAAAAATTGACGACAAATGATTTAAAAGACGCTGATTGCATCTACACAAGCGTCCAATTCACTCGTACGTAATTATTTGTTTTTATATTTTTCTCTGTTTTTATTTGAGAATATGTTTTTCTTTTCTTTTTTTTTTTTTTTGTTTGACAAGTAATGTATACAATCATTCCGTGTAAGAATAAGAGACGTGTCTGATTCTAAGACATGTGTTTTATGATTTTTATTTTTGTTAGGGACAGGGATACGTGGATAGATAAACTTTAAAAAAAAAATTATAAATAATTGAAATTTTATAAAATTAGTAAAATGATCGTTTTTTTAATAATCAATTAATCAATCATGGATTGATTATGATTAATGAGTGATTGATTAACGTATTACATATTTTTTATTGATTGATCATGATCAATCACTAATTAACGGCCATTTTTCTAAATAAAAAATTCCGGTCATTTATTTAAATAAGTATTTGAAAATTGTCTCCTTACCTAATTTTTTCTTTTTATTATTATCATTGCTTTCTTGTTTTACAAGCTTGATTTAACGGTAAAATAAGAAACATATAAAAATATTATGTCACTTTCCTTAATAATTGATTTTTTAAAATGAAAGTTTAAATTTTAACATGATCTCAGAGCTCAAAAAACTTTAAAGCAAAACAAACAAAAACAACTCTCTTATAATTTGAATTTTGATTGCCATGTCTTGATTTTTTTGTTTAATCATTATCATACTGTCATTTTAAATTTTTTAAATGTTAAAAGTTTATTTTAATGAATTCTAAAGCTTAATGATAATGATAACAGGTAGATTAACATTAAATATTGAATAGAAAATAAGATGATATATCTTAAATATGCTAATATCATTTTTTTTAATATATAGTAGTATCGACATTTGCATATATATTAAAAATGGTATTAGAATTACCGAATTTAACACATGGTTTGCACCAATGATTTCTTAAATTACACACAAAACTCAAAAGTCTACCAATAAAACAAGTACAGCTTTCGTAATTATCATACTGCTACTTGATCGAAACTAATATAATTAGTACTCAAAGTCATACATGTCATTAGAAATTTAGTAGCTGGCCAAAGTTATTCAAAAGTTGCAAGTAGATACTTATATATATATATATATATATGTATGTACGTGTGTGTGTATATATATATATAGAAGAAAACGTAATTTGTGTGTAACTTGCTTTTCACGAATTACATCTTCAACCAGATCGAGCAAGGAAAACAAAAAACAAAACAAAAAACAGTACTGGGGTGGTGTTTTTCTTGTGGAAATATTGACAATCACAAGTACAATGAAAGAGAGTTTTCTCCTATAAATAGAAGAACTTCCCTCTGTGGAAAGATGTGCTTGTGCTTGTGTTTATCCCTCCTTGCAGCAAATTGTCGTTAGTAAATTCATTTGAGATCATTCTCTTTGAGAAAGGTATTGTTTTACCTATATACATATACATATATATATATATATATTTATCTATATACATAGATGGACATATACATATATAGATAGACACGTATATTTACGCGCATATATGTGCGTTACATAGATGGATATATACATATATAGATAGACATATATATTTACACGCATAAATGTGCGTTTTAGTCTTAAACTATAGTTATAATATGTGTATGTATATACACACATGTATAGGCAGTCCTAATGCATGAATAAAGAATAAAAGGTGAAAAAGTTACAAATACCAGTTCATTTATCAAAATATATTTCTGATTAAGAGTAAATGAAAATATGTTTTTTGCTTTAACAATTTCGTAAATATATTATATTTTATCTGTTTTAATTTTTGTAAATATATTATTTACTATATACACCGGGATAAAGGAATCCGATTATCAATTTTTCGATTGCAAAGTGTGTTACATTTTACTGAAGAAAACTCCTGTTTCAGATAGACTTCTTCTTGAAATAGAATTCCAAGTTAACTCGTTGATAATTGACTCCGTGTAATTTAGCCACCGGGCCGTTCAAACACAAAAATCTCTTGATTCTCTTCCATACACCAAGTCCTTTGTTTGTTTGCGTGTGTGTGTATATATATATATGTAGACGTTGTATATAAATTACAAACAGTTATACTCAATCTATAGCCTTTTTTTTTTTTTTTTTTTACTTCTAAATTTGTCAGAAAGAAAATCCAAGAAATGGCAGAACAATTGAAATCCGAGGTGGAGACTAAGGACCTGAAGAAGCTAACAATCAGGTACAGTGCTAATTGCATGCATTCATGCGTAATCCTATCGAATCTAATAGCCCGTTTGCTTCACTGTTTTGATAATGTTTAAAAAAATAAATAAAAAAATTCACAATGTTTTCTCTGTAAAAATTTGAATTTACTTTTCAAATCGATCATCCAAACAGGGGTTAAATATATCTTTCATTCAGAGGACTTTTTGATCAAAAAAACCAATTTTAAATCCCTCAACCTAAATCTGGGATTCGATGTTGATCTTAAGCTCCCCTTACACCTCGTTTTATTAAATCCATTTTTCAAATTTTTTTTCTTCTTTCTAGTTAATTAATGTATGGAATAAAATTGTGATGGTATATATACATATATAAATATAATAAAATGGTATAAATTGCAGTGAGAAGGAAGGTCATGAAGAAGTGGCAGCTGAAGAAACTGATCATTGTGCCAGCTTTGACCCGGTTAAGAGAATTATAAAGGGGTTTAATTATTTTCTGGACAACAAATTCAAGTAAGATTATATTTTTATACGGCTATGATCTTCAATTAATATATATATATATATATATATACACACACACACATGGCTTTGTCACTCTAATATTTTCAGACTATACTTCTCCTTTTGCGTTTGAATTACAAGTTGCAAATTGATTATATATACGTTAGTAACTAAACATCATTAAAATGGCTATTATTTATAATTTTGGAGGTATTCACTAATATGAACTACCGACGTATTTATTTATATCACAAATCTTTGGGGCTGAACGAGCCTAGCATCGCACCTAATGGGACTGAGCACCGCTAGTTTAGTGGGGCTCAGTCTTTGCGAGGTGCGATACGAGCGCCTAACTCTGCTCTGTTTGTTTTCATTTTTCTTGATTTTCTTTCTCGGGATAATTTTGTAGCAAATATCCAGATTGCTTTTCTCAACTAGCCGAAGGTCAACATCCAAAGGTACCATTTTTTTAACCTAAAAATAGAAAAGACTATATAAATGAATATTAATAATGTGGTAATTACTAATTAATTAAGTTTTTTTTTTTTTTTTTTTGTTAAATCTTCTATGATTAGTTTCTGGTTTTCGCCTGCTCGGATTCGAGAGTGAGCCCTTCCCATGTCCTTAACTTCCAACCTGGGGAAGCCTTCATGGCCCGCAATATTGCCAACTTGGTTCCTTCTTTTAACAAGGTTTTAATTAATTTACTCAAATCAAACTTTAATCTATTTCTTAATCTCCATTAATTTCTCTCGCATTTAGTCATTTGTTACAAAAACTGATCAAGTTTGTCATCTGCTTTGTAATTCACAGCTTCGATACTCGGGTGTTGGCGCAATCATCGAATATGCTGTAGCAGAACTTAAGGTGTTTTTCCAAAACTTTCTACAATATTGTATCTTAATTATTTATCGATAGTGCATGTTTATAAACGTCTGACACCATCAAAGTCTCATGATGCAAAACTAACAATAAAAATCTAACGTTAAAAAATATTCCGTAATGTAGAATTCTCATTTTCTAACTGATCTTCATGTTTTTTTTTTCTTGAGAAAACCGCGGGTGTATTTTTATGACTAACAAAAGTAAAACGGTACAGGTTGAGAATATTTTGGTCATCGGACACAGTCGCTGTGGAGGTATAGCGAGGCTCATGTCTCACCCTGAGGATGGTTCTGTTCCCTTGTAAGGACTTCTGTTTTTTTTTTTTTTAACAAAAAAACTTGTCTTTTTTACAATAATTAATACAAATCACAGTCCTTGTAATTAATTGGCTATTATTTAGCGAGATGCTAATTGGAGAAGGACTAATTGGACCGGAAAGGACGAGCATAAAGATTTGAATTGTGTTCATTTGGATTACAAATGATTTGTTAAAAAAAAAAAAAAAAAAAAAACGTGTTCAATTTTTTTAAATAAACAGAAAACAAAAACAAACATGATCTTGTAATTAAGAACTAATTAAGTGACTGAATTAATTATTTTAATGGGATAATTTGCAGCGACTTCATAGATGATTGGGTCCAAATCGCCTTACCTGCCAAGGCCAAGGTCAAAGCTGAGTGCGGCCATTTGCCATGTGAGAAACAAGTTGAAATCTGTGCTCAGGTAATTATAAGCAATATTTAGTGGCAAGTATGTCAAGTCCCTTTGAACATGTACAGTTTCATTGTTTGAATAACATGTCCTTCCAAAACAGAAAGTAACATTGGTTGAAAGTTCAAACTAATTAATAATATATTTGTATATTAGTGGCGTATATATGATAATTGTGACACGATATGTGGATAAATAGTCTTTTTCAAAGAAGTTTTTTAATAAATGACGAAGCTTTATAAAATTAGTTAAATAATCATTTAAAAAAATGATTAATCAATCATTTAATGGTTATTTTCATAAATAAAAAATTTAGACAATTTATTTAAATAAATTTTTTAAAAATTACCTATTTACTTAATTTTTATTTTAAAAAAAACATATTAGGAGAGAGAAAAATTGTTAGGTGTCAATGTTGACATAAAAGGGTTAGAAAATTTTAATCCTTTAAAAGGTGGATATACAACGTAAACATGATTGTTACATCTAGTTTATTAAATAGTTTCTCCACTCAAGCCATAGTTTTTAGATGTCCTAATTAATAAATTGCATTGCATTGTACTGCATAATAAAATACTACATAATAGAATACTATAACACAATTTGTAATTAGAACAAGTAAATCAAAAAATAATTAAGCACACTAAGCGTTTATTTGGATCAAAAATTAATCGAAAACATTCAATCCAAATGAAAATTATTATTATTATTTTTAACGAAATCCGCATCATACTAGTCATTTTTCTCTATCTTAGAATTCAATTTTGATTTTTCTCGTTTGAGTTCATACTCCAAACAGACACTAATTAACTATATTATTCGAATTAATTGACAAAATTAAAATTTTCAGGAAGCAGTGAATCTGTCACTGGCGAACCTACTGAGTTATCCGTACGTTCAAAGGGCAATAGCAGACAAAAAACTAGCACTGAGAGGGGCGTACTATGATTTTGTTGTTGGATCTTTGAAGCTCTGGGAATTTCAGACCAAGATTTCTGATCCGATTATCATTCCCTGCGAGTAAATTTTGTACTGAATTTTATTCAGTATAAAAAAATTAAAATAAAAGTTATTGTGAATTATATCACATTATATGCTGGCCTCTATGAGAATAAGGCCAATAATTAAATAAAGCAGACAAAAAAAAAAAAAAAGCCCCTTGTCGTTTTGTACTTTAATTATTTGTCGTTTATTTATGTGAAGAAAAAGAAAAGTCATGGAGAATAAATTTAAGTCTTGTTTTGTTTGTTTCAATACAGTTTTCTTTTTTTTTTTTTTTTTTTTGTTTTGTTTTTTCCAAATTTAATCTGCAACGTCAGTTTGTGAAATATTTAAAACTGAAAACTAAATAAGATATATATATTTTTTTTAACTTTATGGTATTTAAGAATAAGCCAAGTTACTGATGTGTCAGCGATGACATGTGGAATAACAACAAAGAAAATCAAGCAAATAAAATATGAAGAAACGTCGACTAGTACTCCTATATGAATATATATATATATATATATATATATATATTATTCGTAGAAAGAACAAAAGGAAAAAAATAATGAAAGAGAATTGGACAGAAAAAGAATAATTCAAAGGTCTTCTTATCGTAGGATAGACGTCATGTGAAAAAGTTTCTTGTATTGTACGGTTGCGCTCATTTTATTAATGTCATCCAATTTAAATTTTAAAGGTTATTAAAACTAATCTCTCCTATAATAAAAGGATCGCACCGCATAATTTCTTTTAATTATATTTATGCTATAATCATTACCATAAAAACAATGTTCTCGACCACAACCCAAGTGGTGATTATTACCAAGAAAAGAAACTTTTCTGCTTCTCGTATATATAATTTGTTTCTTTGAAGTTATTGCTCACCTTATAAATAAGCAAGCAATGACAATGAACTAGCATGCGCAGCTGGCTAGGAAATTGTATTTTAGTAAAATCCATGGCAAACTATTTGGGCACATGTACACATTAAGACCTTTTTCGAATTAAGTTCAAAAGTCCAACGACTGTTAATTTGGGGTAACGAATTACTAAAATATGGACCTTACAAACATAATGTCGCAATTATGTAAAGGACATAACTTCAATATATATATATATATATATATATATATATATATGTAAAGGACATATATTTAGGTCTTGATAACTATTATCACCCAAAGAGGGACCTCAAAAAAGGAACTCCTTTTTTTTTTTTTTTTGGTGGTATAGCCTTGTTCAGCCTCTAAAATGACTATTTTTTTTTAACTCTTATGTTGTATGAGAAATATTTTATTTGTATTAGTATTTGTAAACTTGGTTTAGTTAATACAATTCCCCTTTCCAACAAGACAAAAAAAAAATTAGTGTTTGTAAACTTTGTTTATAGTTAATACAATTTCCCGTTTCAACGAAGAATTTTTTTTTTTTTTTTTTCATATATGAGACTACTAGAGAAACCCCATTATTATAGATATCCTATATATATCTTTTCCGTCCACTCTTTGATTGCGATTATATTGATAAAATTAGACAACTATAACAAATATAGAGATAAATACGCTTTGGTTCAAAAGTTCAATGATTGTTTGGTACAATTCCAAGGCAAGGGACCCTAGAAGTAGACCACGTAAATAAACAATTAGATACTTATGAACACTAATGCTTCGTTTGGAACTAAGATTTAATTCTAAAAATTCCATGTCTTTTTTAGACCACGTCCTTTTTTTTTTTTCCCTGAAAAAGTCAACAAATATTTAATCAATTTTTAAAAAATCAATTAACTCTAATATAAAAATTCCGACTCAAACTGGTGTCCCAAACAACTTAAGCCACAACTGGTTTAGATTGTAAGTAGTTCACTTTTTTTTTTTCCCAAGGTTGGTCCGAAACAAAGACAACGACTTAAAAAATATGTAACATTGATTTGTGATAGATGAATTTCTTGTACTATACTTTTATAAAGTCATTATTATATAAGATACATGTCGTGATACACCCTCTTCTTCTACATATTACATTTAGGTCCGATTCTCGTAAAAGATGCAAGCCTTTGTCAAAGTAAATGATGTTTTGAGATGGTTGTGATTCTGAATTTTGGTATTAAGATAAGGCACCTTAAGAAAGGCATGGAATTAAGCTCCAAATAATTTACGTTCTACAAATATAAAAGTTCAACCTTTATTTTATGTCACTTAAAAAAAAAAAAAAGAAAAAAAAAAAACAACTTGACATGTATAGCATCTCTGCAACAACCCTCTAAAAGCTTTGCAGCCTTTTTAGTTCTGATTGGCTTGTCTACACTATTATATATATTAAATTTAATACTGAAAACAACAAAAAGATCAATTTCACCTCCTAGTAGGTGAACAACACAACGTGCACATTCTAATTTATAAAAAAAAAAAAAAAAAAAACACACACACACACACAACATGCACACAATACAAAGCAGTTCATCCACTAGTTCGTTGGGCATTTTAACTTAACATCAATTAAATTGTATTTTTTTATCTTAATTTTTATTTTTTTCTTAAAAGTCAATTAAAATTATAATTAGTTTTTAAAAAGTCAACAATTCGAATTTATAAATTTCATCTCCAACCGGTGAACCAAACATAAGTTAAAATAGACAAAATATATATATATATATATTGAAAAAATATATATATATATTTAAAACATTAGTACTCTTTGTCAGTTTTTGTCTACTTGAACCAAGTTTCTTGGCCTCTTCCTTTTTAACCAGTTAGAGAGTTCAACGACGTAGCTTTTCATGAAATCTACAACATGCAACCCAAATTTCAGTTAATAAATGATGGAAAAAAATGATCTCAGTCGTTAATTATTTTCATTTTTATCTCTTTTAAATTTTAGGTTTATTTTCATTTTGACTTTGAATTTTAAAAATTCTTCCTTATCTCTAAAATTTTAAATTGATTCAACTTAATCTTGTTTACTATTAATTTTGGTTAAAAAAGAGAGAAAAAAAAAAGTAATTAGTCTTACTAAATCCATTCTATTAGGATTTTTACTAAAAACAAACATAAAAAAAAAAAAAAATTCATGTGACTGTACTTGACTCATTTTTTTAAATGAAATTCTAATTAAGGAGCTAAGTGAGACTAATTCAAAATTGAAGGAATAAAGTGGGAGTTTCTAAAATTTAAGAGGCTTTCATAAAGAATTCATTGGTTTTTTGTATGAAAAGTGTGAATATTTTAATTTTATCAATATTTATCATTAATATTTTGTGTTGTGCTTATTATTTGATCAAAACCATCATCTTTACGACAAATATTTTATATTTATTATAATTATTTTGATGTTTATAACTAACTTAGTTTTATTAAAGATAATTCACATTTGTCAGCAAAAATATTCATAATCAAAGTCAAAAAAGAAACCAAAACAATCTATATAAAAATAAAATGATGTCAATTATAATAAAAAAGTAACATAAGTATTACAGATATTTATTTCTTAAAAAATAGACACATACATAATATTATACAAATATTTTAAAAAGACATATTTTAAAACAGGACCCTAAAAACGGACTTTTTTATGTAATTATTTAATACATGCTCATATCCCAATCAAATTCAAGAAAGTAATCTTCTAGAGGCTCCAGTAGAAAAGAGCTGCCATTAAGATCATAATTAATAATATTAGAAAACCAAAAACAACTCTCATCATGATAATTAATGTCACTTATCATCAGTGCACTTTGAGAGCCTTCTTTTGTCACTTTTTCCCCTTCTTCTTCTTCTTCTTCTTCTTCTTCTTCTTCACCATTAGGACATTTGTTTGGCAACTCGGATAAGTTTGAACCTGATGGGGTTTCAATATTCTTCTCTAGCACTCCTGAGATTGGTTCTGAATTTGTCATTGTTTCTTTGCTCTTTCCCTTCTTGATCCCAAGCTTCCTACTCAAGTGAGCGTTCCAATAGTTCTTCACCTGGTTGTCGGTTCTTCCCGGAAGCCGCCCGGCTATCAAAGCCCACCTAATTAAGACAATATATAATTAATGTGAGAGTTACGCTCATTTTCAACCGTAATAGTATTATTATAATTAGATAAAGAAATACATAGTACAATCCACTCAAAATGTCTTTCTTAACCATTCTATTAAAAAAATATTGATCAATCTTGATAGTTACCATTTGCTTGCTAACAACATCTTTCAAAATTAGTAATCATAACTTTATCAGTAGCTGAAAGACTGTTACTGCCACTACAAACGTAGAGAAAATAGTCAATAGTTAGAAAATAACTCGTTTCAAAAGGACAGACTAGAAAATGAACAAGAAAATCAACATGAAAGACAAAAGAGAAGAAGATAGGAAGAAAAATGGCTCAAAATTTTACATTGGTGATAAAACATGCATGCTCAAGGAAGTTTTTGGACTCCTTACGTTACTCCGTGATTTTTTTTTTTTTTTGGATTATTTTCATCTATAATACCTTGAAATCTTAAGATACTTTAATATTCTCGAAACTTTGAATTAGTCTCACTAAATCTCTTATGTTAGAATTCCTATTAAAAATAGGTAGGAAATCCTAATAAAACGAGACATGTTGTGTAAATTTCACAGAAAGAAAGAAATTAACCTGTTTCCAAGGAGTTTATATGGAGCCGAATAATGAGGTCATCTTCTTCCTCGGAGAATTCACCACGCTTCACACTGGGGCTTAGAGTCCGTTTGGTAAATGAGTTTGAGTTGAGTTTTTGAAGTTTAAATAGTAAATTTTGTTGACTTTTCAGAAAAGACAAAAAACTTTTTGGGAAAAAGACAAAGATTTTTGAGAAAAAAGATAAAACTTGAGCTTGAAAAACTAAGTTCAAACTTGATTTCCAAACGAACACTTAGATAATTCAACCACCTTAGTCTGCAGCTTCTGCCACACCTCTTAAGTCCTGAATATCAAAAAAATAAATAAATAAATAAAATGGTTAATGGTTCTACTTTCTCTACATACTAACATACTTAAAAAAGAAAGAAAAAAGCCCGGAATTAACCACTAATCAGTCTCTCTAACAATGCGATTCCACTTCCCTTTTCCATGCACCGTTATGTAATCGGTCAGAGCCCTGTCCTCCTCAGCTGTCCATAGCCCTTTTTTGTACTCATTTCCACCTTTCATTGTTGAAGATGATAAGCTTAGAACTGGGTTATCTCTTGAAATTACTATTGCAATATTCATATATATATATATATATATATATATACACACACACACACACTCGTATGGATCACGTACCTAAGGCACGTGTCCTCTCTATGTACTCGTATTTTTTTTTCCTTAATATTTAGAGCAAATCATTTAAAAAACAGAGAAAGATTTATTAAATTAACTATAACACTATTGAATTTCGTTTATTATCTACCTTCAAATTCTTGTTTGGATAAAAAGTCTTTTTTAGAACAAATTTTCATTATGTTAAATTAATTATCCATATTTTTAACTCAAATCAGATTTTGATTGTTAGAAACTGTTAATAATTGACGAGGAGATCGGCCTTTCTAGTTGAAAAATTGAAACAATAATATAATTACCTCTTTTATATAGATTAATTTACATCTTATCTGAAAATTTTGATTTCCAAAGATAAAAATTAAAAAAAAAAAAACTTTAAGAGAGAAAAAGAAAAAAAAATCATGATAGGAATTATTTAACCCTACTATTAGGTACCATTTTGTAGTTAAATCAACTTTTCAATGGCTGAAGTAATTATGTACATGCTACATTATAAGTGTTGACATAGATAGTTATAGATTAAACCACATTAGAAAATCATTTGAATGACTAAAATAATAGTCTCTACCGTTAAAGTAAAGTAAAAGTAGAGTTGCTGTCGTAAATTTTGCAAAAAATAAAAAATAAAAAAATAAAAAAATAAAAAAAATAAAAAACTAAGCAAGCAGATATTGCTAACCTCCAAAGGTTGGGGTAAAAAAGGCTTCGAGTAAAATATTTTAATAAGCAACATCAAAATTAAAAGATTTATTTAAAAAAAAAACAATCTATTTAGTTGAAGTACTTTTAGCCAAAAAAAAAAAAAAAAAAAAGACTATAACATAATTTGAATTCGTAAAGGACAAAAATGGAAAATGTAATAGTTAAAGGTGAAAGAATGCAGAAGTAGAATATAGCAAAATTAAAAGCAAAAGGCTAATAATATAGTTTACTAAATATTGTGCGTTGGTTTGTGAAAAACGTACGTAACAGGCGTTGGAGAATTTAAATGAGCGTGAGGTGGGGATGGGGGGAAAAAAAAAAGCAATGTGGATTAAAAGTAACCATTATATTTAAATTAAATAAAAAGAGAGCAAATTTGAACCATTAGATTACTTCAACAGTGCAAAAGAATTTCTCCTTTCTATACAAGTTAATAGATTATACGTGTGTGTATATGATTACACCAAAACGTGTACAAAATTAAGTAGTTGATTGTAGCACAATTAGAACAGTAGATCTCACGAGAAGATGATGAAAACAAACAAGAAAATATTAGCTGAACAAAAGCATTAAAGAAATAAGTAATCAAACAAAGAAAAGAAAGAAGTACTTTCGTGATTTAAGAACAAAAACAAGACAACGTAATTTTAAATGGAGAAAATTTAATAATTAAAAACGATAAGATATCGAGAATCTTCTATATGTTTCGTTCACTTATTTGGATTTTGATTCATAAAATGACTCAATTGAAAGTTTCAGTCCTAAACAATCAATCGGAAAATAATGATTTGAAGAACTTATGAAAAAAAATGTATTCAAGTAAATAAAATTCTTACGTTGTAGACTAGCAAAAATTTTCTTATGAGAAATCTGAAAGCGACAACATACCTCAGAGCGATATTGCAGTCAAAGACTACTCATAAAATAATATTAACAATATATTATATCATGTAACAATCATATAAAAAAAGCTTGACAAAATTTATATAAAAATTGACAACACAATATATTAGTATGAGAAAAAAATATGAAGAAAGAAAATTATTTTACTCAAATTTATAAACCTTACAAAACACTTGGAGAATCAAAACCTAAATAAGTTTACTACATATATAGAATTATCTCTAGCCTAATCAAAAAACTTTAGCCTAGTTTGCAAAACATTCTTATAAAATTCTAAAGAGAAAATATGAGAATGAAAGTAAGACAAAATTAAGAGAAAAAATGTCTAAACTTAAGCTAAAAATTCAACAACCCAACACACTTGGCCAAACCTCTATTTATAGAGTTTTTGAAGATTACCATCAACCACAAAAATAAAAATAAAATAAATAAATAAATAAAACGTTTCCAAAATAATTGGAATTTACAATGGCATTATTTGGTGGAATGAAAGCTGATATTGAAAGGAGAATTTCAATGGCTAGAAACAGTGGTCTTTAGCAAAGAATCGTAAACATTTGGGACACTTGTCGGGCAGAGATCGGCTGGAGAGGAGTCAACGACCGACACAAGGGACCCATGAGCTGACGTGGCGCTCACGTGCATGAAAAGTTCTGTGTCTGGGCCCCACGCGAAGAGAGAAGTGGCACGGAAAGACGCCCCTGCATGCGCGTGTCCTTGGACGCCCCCTCTGGTTTGCGTGTGCAGAACGTGCGCGGGAATCTGGAGAGACAAGGGAACATCTGGGCCCTGCGCCTGGCATGGCGTGATGGCTACGACACGTGGCGGAGTCTAAAAAAAATCTTCCGTCCTTGCTGCACGACCTAGTTAGTTTTGGCGGATTTGATGAGGAGTTTTTATTTTTTTATTTTTTTATTATTATTATTATTTTTTTAACGGAGAATGAAGTGGGTTTGAAGTTTTTATTATTTTGTTTTATTTTTTCTTTTGAACTCCGATGTTTGAGAAGAATCATATTTATTATCATTATATTGTTACTATCAATAGTACTATTATTTGAGTAATTGATCAAAATAATCCATGAATTCTTTTAAAATATGACGATTTGATACATATTTTTTTAATTTTGACCGAGATAATCATAAACCCTCTAAATATTGGTAATTTTAGTTTTTTTCATCCAAAACCGTTAAGTTTCTAACGAAAGAGATCACATGACCCCTCACGTGATCTCAATTAATAATCCAAAGACAAAAATATCCTATTAAAACAAAACCTCACACCAATAACATTAAAAAAAAATTCAAACCCAAAATTCAACAGCAGCAACTTTTTCACGCCAACACCAGGAACACCAAGAAAAAGAAGAAGATGCCACCAAGCCGGCCCAAGCCCACAAACTGTTACGCCGCCCCTAGACCCCACCCGTGCTCGTCAAAGAAACTAATCACCAACTCTCTTGGCTAGCCCAAGCATGTTCAGAGTCACCACCACATTGGTCTTCTGCAATTCTAGAAAACAAACTCAAAGGAATTCAAATTTGAGAATAAATTAGAAAAAAAGCCCTTTTCGGAGGTATTTTCTATGGCCGACAGGGGAGGCGGGGCAAGCGAGGTGGTAGACCTAGTCGACCTCGAGGAAGAGAGGCACGATGATGTTGTGGTTTCGTCAATGGCGATCGACGCCGATGAACCCGCTGACTAGTGAGTTCGCCTCTAGTGTGCCGTCCCCAAACCCACAAGCTCTGTCTCCACATGCCTTGAGGACGACACCGATGCTGCTAGCAATGACGCCCTTGCCGAGGCCACTTACCACACGTTCGGTGACCAACACATACAGGTGAGACTCCAGAGAGCAGAAATTCGAGAGAGAGAGAGAGAGAGAGGTTTTTTATTTTTGTTAAAATTAAATTTATTGTTATATTACTAAAATGCCATTTTAAATTGGATCACATGTACTGCACATGACCTCTTCCGTTATAAACTTAACATATTTGGATGGAAAAGACTAAGATTGCCAACATTGAGAGAGTTTAGAGTCATCTCGGTCAAAATTAAAAAAACGATAACCAAATCGTCACCTTTTGAAGAGTTTAGGGAAAATTTTGGCCAATTACTCTTATTATTTTGCTCTGACGTTTGAGAGGAATCTAATTGAGATGAGAGAGGATTGAGATTGAGATGAAGATAGGAAGATTGGAGAAAATTACCCAAATAGCCACATTTTTTTTTTCATTTATTGACCAACATAACACAAACTCCTCCATTTTGACCAACATAACACAAACTTTAATTTAATTTTGTATTATATTAGTCTAATATTAATATTTTGTGTTATATTGATGCAATAGTTTTTAAATTTATATTATTCAGGTATTTTCCTCAATTGATTGAGATGTTCTTTTCTAAAAAAAAAAATTAAATAAAGAATAGAAAATGAAGAATCTATAACAAACTTAACTAGTGGTTGCACATTAAAAACAAAAAAAAAAAACAAAAAAACAAAAACAAAAACAAAACAAAACTAGTAGTTGCAGGCATAGCCTAGCGGTAGTTCTACATTTAACTCCACTAAAAGATGTAGAGTTCGAATTCTCCCTCCTCTAAATTCAAAAAAAAAAAAAAAAACATAAACTTAACTAAGTGCAGGTTAAAAAACGTGTTTGATACGAGTGGATATATATATATGATAAAATAGAAGTGTGTTTTTCCTTTGAATATTGAATGCATAATAGCAAAAAAAAAAAAAAAACTTTTGTGTTTTCTTGCTTATTAGGCTTTATAATCAAGCCGTTGAACACCGGTAATCAAAAAGTTATTGATAATTAATTAAATCAGTAATATTATTAAACCTAGTTAACAACTCGTCTACTCCTGCAATGAGATCATCCGATCTAGTGGCCTCCTGTCTCATCTTCCCACAATCACGATCTGAGCCTGAGACCAACATTGTTGGGTGAAGGCTAATCCACACCACTAGATTAGCAATGTTTTCTTTTTTTTTTTTTTCTTTTTTTTTTTTTCCTTTCTCTTCAAATATATTGATTTTGTTCTACAAGAGGGATCGGAAATTCTAAATCATATTGTTTGATATTTTGTTGATAAGAATATGTAGTTTATGTTTTTTTTTTTTAATTTTTTCATAACATATATGGTGATTAACATAGATTACTTTGACCCATACAATAGATCAGAGTCGAAACCATTAGTCTTTTGTCAACTTTTCGTTGCAAATTTTTTTGGTAATATGATGATTTTATATAAGGATTCTGATAATTAATCTGGTGAATTAGGTATGCTATTTTGTCATATTACTTTCCAATGGTTGAATATTCTGGTGGATTACTGAAAATAATCTACCAAAATATTCTTCAATGGTCAAATATCTTGGTAAATTACGTTAAAGTTATGATAGACTACCGAAAGTAATATACTAGAATACTCTCTAACGATTGGAGTCAGACACAACCAACCATTTTGTGTGGGAAATAAAAAATAATCTAGTAGATTACCGAAAACAATCTACTAGAATACTCTCTAATGATCGGAGCCGGGAATAACCAACCATCGTTCTCTGGTTTATAGCTAAGTTTTTTTGGCTTATTAAGTCTCCGTTTGGTTCGTTAGTTGGAAATGAAGTTTTTAAGTTGAAATTAGTTGACTTTTTAAAAATCAGTTATAATTTTTGTTGAATTTTCAGGGAAAAAAAAAACAAAATAAAAATTGAGATGAAAAATTTCAGTTCCAATTGGAACACCAATCAAAAACTAAGTTTTGTAACCGAACCGTTGAACATTAGTAGTCGCAAAGTTTATTGTTCAAAAATGCTAACCGCAGCAACATCTAGGAACTTCGACCAAATATAGTCGGTCATGTTTGGTCGATTTTGGTTGAATTTAAGTGTCTATTGTCCTTGTAATATGACAGTTGAATAGCGGTAATCTACCAATTTATTACTCTATTTTTGTTGTATTATGCTTAGTAGCGAGGCAGTTGAACACCAGTCATGAAGTAGTTCAATAGTAATACTTTCTGTTAAATTATGGAGTCTAATTAATACCCTATAAAAAAATACCTTACTCAGAGTCTAGTATAATGAGAAGATTTTAGTATAATAAACAAAATATTCTAGTAGAATAAACAAAATTATTCTATTATAAAATTTCGACGACCGGCATTCGTAGACGGAGTTGGAGACATCCAACTATCCATGTCGAAGATTGAAAATATTTTAGTACAATATCTAAAATATTATACTAAAATACCCCTATTATTCTACTAAAATATTTCGGCGATCGGTGAAGGGTACCGGCAACTGGAGTCGAAGATTTCTGACAATTCGTGTTGAAAAACAGAAAATATTGTAGTAGACTATGCAAAATATTCTATTGGAATATTCTAACGACCGGCGCTAGTGCTGGCCCTGGCGACATCTGACCATCCATGTCGAAAATATAAAATATTCTAATAGAATATCCAAAATATTCTACTAGAATATTCTGGCAACCGACGCCGGCAGTTAGAGCCTGAGATTTCTGACTATCCTTGTTGAAAACAGAAAATATTCTAGTAGAATAAGAAAAATATTCTACTAGAATGTTCCAATGATTAGCACCGATAGTCAGAACCGGATATATCTGACCATCCATATTGAAAATATAAAAGATCTTAGTAGAATATTCAAAACATTCCACTAGAATACTTTGTCGACCAACATTGACGACTCTTGTCGGAGATGGCCGGCTATTCATGTTAAAAACACAAAATATTTCTAATAGAATTTCCACAATATAAACAATTTGGTGTCATGTAGATTTTTTTAATTAAGAAGGTTAATATGGGTAAAGTATATTGTGTTGATCATTGACCAGTATCCTTTAACCTTTGACTAGTACTCTTGGGTGACAAAGAAGTAAAGCATCCAAAGACCATATCAAAAATATCAAGAGGTTTTGAAACAATGACATTTGTGACATTCCTGCCTATTTATCTAACTTTTATTATTATTAAAACATATTAGGAGAGAAAAAATTTATTAGATATCAATGTTGACATGAAAAGGTTACCAAAATATTAATCATTTAAAAGGTGGAAGTACAACGTAAACGTGATTATCACGTCTAGTTTATTAAATAGTTTCTCCCACTCAAGCTATTGTTTTTAGATGTCCTAATTAATAAATTGCATTGCATTCGGATTAGGTTTTTCTCGTTCGAATTCATACTCCAAACAGACACTTATTGACTATATTATTCGAATTAATTAAATCTGTCACTGGTGAACCTAGTTATATGTACGTTCAAAGGGCAATGGCAAACAAAAAAACTGGCACTTAGAACCGCATACTATGATTTTGTCGTTGGGTCTTTGAAGCTCTGGGAATTTCAGATCAGGGTTTCTGATTCGATCATCTTTCCCTGCGAGTAATTTTTGCACTGAATTTTATTCAGCCAAAAAAAAAAAAAGTTATTGTGAAGTTTATCACATTATATATTTGCCTCTATGAGAATAAGGCCAATAATTAAATATAAAGCAGAAAAAAAAAAAAGCCCCTTGTCGTTTTGTACTTTAACTATTTGTCGTTTGTAAGCTATTTATGTGAAGAAAAAGAAAATTCTTGGTGAATACAGAAAAGCAGGCCTTGTTTGCTGGCTCTTGTTTGTTTGTTTCGCTAGTTTTGTTTTGTTTTGTCTTGTTTTTTTTTTTTGTGTTTTTTTTTTTAAATCTGCAACTTCAGTTTGTGAAACATTAAAATGTGAAAACTAAATGAGAAAAGGGGTTTTTTTTTTTTTTGCCTTTTATTTATTGTGTTATGATCATTGTCATAAAAAAGATGTTCTCACACTAGTGATAACATATTCAAAATGGACCACAACCCTAGTGGTGATTATTACCAATTAAAGAACTTTTCTGCTTCTCCTATTTAATTGTTTCTTTGAAGTTATTAATTACCTTATAAATAAGCAAGCAATGAAAATGAACTAGCAGCTGGCTGGGAAATTGTATTTTAGTAAAATCCACAGCAAACTATTTGGATACATGTAAGAACTTTCGAAATAAAGTACTGAGAGAAATTAATGGAGAAAAAAAAAATTCATGAGCAAAAGATCAAAGTACAAATATTATTACCTCTGCATTATATATGCCCATAGTTATAAGATTCAGAAAGTAACAACATCGAACTTTTTTTTTTTTTTTAACTTGTGGATAATAAGATTTAAACTATATTTATCTTATAATAGAGTCAGATGTAAAATTACCATTAATCTATGCCTGCAATCACATAATATTGTGCGAGAAAAAGAAAAGAGAGAGTACCAAAAAAAAAAACAAAGAGAGAGAAAGAGAGAGAGAGAGAGAAAACCTAGATTTCTATATATTTATGTATATCACTATGTTAATTACTATAATTCTTTTGGTATATCACTATATTACTTTATTACTATAATTCTCAATGATATTGTTTGAAGATGGAAAACGCCATTATCATAATCATGATTAGATTACTTACAATACTTCTCAATCATGTTGCTTGGAAATGAAAAATGAAATTATCATTAATGCTATCATTAGATTACTTGCATACTTCTTTATATATAGTGTTGTTTGAAAATAAAAAAATAAATAAAAAATAAAAACGACATTATCATTAGATTACTTACTACTCAATAGTTTGTTTGAAAATGAAAACGACACAACGTTATTAGGACAGTCTTACGATTCATTAGAAAAAGCTTGATTTTAATAGAGTAAACGCATATTGCCGTAGAAGCTCGCTAAAACAAAATACTGTATTTTTCTTTATTTTTTATGTCAATTAGTTTTTTTTTTTTTTTTCAAAAAACAATATAATTCAAGAGCAAATTTAAATGAAGAAAAAATATATATATATATATATATAAATATATACTCTTTTATTTCAAGGGAAATGTTTTCATCGAAGATATAGCTAGTTTGATGGAGACTACATGGCAATTGGCATTGCATTTTGGAAGCATGATTTGTCTAAGCTTTTGCTAAAAAGGCCTTTGTCTTGTTCTTCAGCCTTTCAATTAATTTCTGCTGTCATGACTATGTGCTTGTGTGGGAAAATTATTTCAGGACTCATTCCCGAGATTCCCTTTGTAGCTAGATTTATCATATTTACAATTCTTGAAGAATTTCTGGTTCTGTTTTTGTAGAAGCTAAAAGCTAAAACTATCATGAAAATTGATTCGATTATGTACCAATCACTTTTATGGGGTGTTTAGTGAATGAGTTTGAGTTAAGATTTTTAAGTTTAAATAGTAATTTGTGTTGACTTTTCAAAAAAGACAAAAAACTTTTTCAGAAAAGACAAAAAACTTTTTCAATAAAAGACAAAAAAAAAAACAGTTTAACTTGAATTAAACTTGAGAGCCAAACAGGGCCTTAGATTGTTTTTCCGTACAAGTTGCTAGTGAAAGTTGCTTTCTAATAATCAACAACAAGTTATTTAATGTCGGCTATTATTAAAATTCTCTGATAATCACTTTTAATTAAGAGCTAAAAGAGAACTTAAACTTTATGTTATAATCTCAAATTATTCTTGAGAATGACCACCACTAGAGACATGATGATAAGTTAAAGATTCAAAAGTCCAATCATTGTTGATTTGTGGGAACGCAATACTAAAAAAAGACTATTAAAACATAATGTCACATTATGTAAAGGCAAATTTAGGTCTTGATAACTATCATCACCCAAAGAGGGGACCTCAAAAAAGGAAGCTTTTTGTAATATATGGCCTTGTTCAGCCTCTAAAATTTCTTTTAAACTCATATGTTGCATGAGAAATATTTTATATATATTAATGTTCGTGAACTTTGTTTAGTTTAATCCAATTCCTCTTTTCAAAAAAAAAAAAAAAAACACATTTCATATATGACACTACAAGAGAAACCCCATTATTATAGATATCCTATATATCTTTTCCCCCCACTCTTTGATTGCAATGATTGATAAAATTGTACGACTAGAGATAAATACGTTTTGGTTTAAGAGTTCAATGATTGTTTGGTACAATTCCAATGCGAGGGATCCTAGAAGTGGACATCATAAAGAATCAATTAGATACTTATGAACAATATATTATGAACAATATATTTCGTTTCGTACTCAGCATTCAACCTAAAAATTCTAACTCATTTTTTATTATTTTTTTTAAAAGGTTAACAAATTTCTTAATTAACTTTTAAAAAGTCAACTAATTTTAATTTAAAAATTTCAACTCAAATTGGTATTCCAAACACACCCTAAAATGAAAGGAGAATAAGTACTAGAAAAAATTCAGGCCACAACTGATTCTAATAACTAGTTCACTTTTTTTTTTTCCCTTCCTTTTGGATGATTTAGTCCGAAATAAAGGCAATAACTTTATAAATGTGTAACATTGATCCGTGATAGATGAATTTCTTGTACTATACTTTTATAACGCTCTTTTTATATAAGATACATGTCGTGGTACACCCTTTTCTTCTACATATTATATTTAGACCTAATCCTTTGTTAAAATAAATGATGTGATGAGATGGTTGTGATTCTGAACTTTGAGAAAGGTATGGAATTAAGCTCCAAATAATTTACATTCTCCAAATAAAATAGTTCAACCTTTTATTTATGTCACTACCAAAAAAAAAAAAAAAAAAAAAAACGTCGACGACTTGAACCTGACATAGCATCTCTGATATCTAAAGCTTTAATTTGCAGCCTTTTTAGTACCTGATTGGCATGTGAACACCATTGAGTAGCTTCTCCCATGCGAAATTTATAATAATCAAAACAACAGAAAGATAAATATATATATAAGCTTTTTTATCCAGCAACCGGACATGTCTGATACTTATAATATTTTATTTTTCATTTTGCAACTATTAATTGATTTACATATAATTTTTTATTTAAAATATTATAACATGAATTATTTAGTATTATTAATATAAATAGCGAGTATAATTAAGAAATGTTACATTACAATTAATTGATTGTTACAATAATAGATAAAGAAAAATTGCAAGCGCGAGTCATTTGTTAAGAATATTTGATAAGAGAGCTCCCGTATGTTTCATGGCCTACATTAAATTTAATACTGAAAACAACCAAAAAGATAAATTATACGACAAAGTTATATCACTTTTTGTCTACTTGTTTCTTGGTCTCTTCCATTTTAACCAGTTAGAGAGTCCAATAAAACTTTTCATCAAATCTACAGCATGCAACCCAAATTTCAGTTTATAAAATGGACGTTAATTATTTTCATTTTTTTGGTAAATTAACTATTTTCATTTGTATCTCCTCAATTTTAGGTTTATTTTCGCTTTGTCTCTAGACTCTAAAAATTCTTACTTTACCTCTCGAACTTTAAATTTATCCCACTTAATCCTTTTATCAATAATTTTGGTTAAAAACAAAGGAAAAAAAAATAAAAGAATTAGTCTTACTAATTCTATTGTGTTCGGATTTTTTCATTAAAAATAAATAAATAAATTATGTAATTGCACTTAACTCATTTTTTTCTATTTTTAATTGAAATTTTAATACAAGGAGTTAAGTGAGAATAAGTTGAAGCTTAAAAGATAAATTAAGAGTTTTTAAAATTTTAGAAGTAAAGTGAGAATGACCCTAAAGTTCAGAGATATAAATAAGAATAATCTTTTTTAAAAAAAAAGTTATTAACCGTCACTAGATAAAAACTGAAAAAAAAAAAAAAGAAAAAAAAAAGACACAAATCGGTTCATTTTATCATTCAAAAACTAAAACTGGCCCCATGAGATGTACTTGCTTTTTTCAAAGCTTTAATATAATAAAGTAGTGCTTATGCAGCCTGTTTGGTTTACATATCTTTCCTCTATATTTTAAACTGTATAAAGTGGTCCATTAAATATTGAATTTTTCACATTGTACCTAACACAATAAAGGGTCTCTGAATTATTTTGAGACAAAACATGTATTTTACAGTCATGAAAGAAAAAAAAAATCCAAGAATATTACTATTACAAGCCCAAATCCCAAAGAAAATCAAGAAAGTGATCTTCTAGAGGCTCCACTAGAGAAGAGCTGATATTTAGATCATAATTATCATAATTAGAAAACAAAAAACAACTCTCATCAAGATAATAATTAATCTCACTCATCATCACCTCTCCAATTGCACTTTGAGAGCCTTCGTTTGTCACTTTTTCCCCTTCTTTTTCTCCATTAGGACATTTGTTTGGCAACTCGGATATGTTTGAACCTGATGGGGTTTCAATATTCTTCTCTAGCTCTCGCTCTCCTGAGATTGGTTCTGAATTCGTCCTTGTTTCTTCGCTCTTTCCCTTCTTGATCCCGAGCTTCTTGCTCAAACGAGTGTTCCAATGGTTCTTCACCTGGTTGTCGGTTCTCCCCGGAACCCGCCCGGCGATCAAAGACCACCTAAAGACGATACAATTAATGTGAGAGTTACGTTCATTTTTTATCATTCTAGTATTACTATAATAAGATCACTCAAAATGTCTCTTCTAAGCATTCTTTTAAAAATCGGTCCGCGTGCTTAATCTACGTCAAATATTGGTCATTCTTGATAGTAATCATTATCAATCTTTCAAAAGTAGTAATCTATCATAATTTGTTTGAAAATGAAAGACACTTACTGCCACTGCAGACATAGAGAGAATAGTCAAGAGTTAGAAATATATCCTTTCAAAAGGACAGAATATAAACAGTAAAATGAACAAGAAAATCATCAACATGAAAGACAACAGATACCAAGGAAGAAAAGTGGCTCAAACTTTTAGAAGTTTTTGGACTCGTTACGTATGCCGCAATTTTTTTTCTAAGATTATTCTCGTTCATATCTCGAAACCCTAAGTTCATTCCTACTTTATTTTTTAAATTTAAATTAATCTCACTTAATCCCTTGCGATTAAAATTTCTGTTAAAAAATAGACAGGAAATTCTAACAAAACCAGACATGTTGAGTAAATTGTAAGAACATGAAAGAAATAAAACCTGTTTCCGAGGAGTTTATGGAGCCGAATAATGAGGTCATCTTCTTCCTCAGAGAAGTCACCACGCTTCACACTGGGGCTGAGATAATTCATCCACCTTAATCTGCAGCTTTTGCCACACCTCTTCAATCCTGAATATCATTGTTTCCCACCAAAACAAAAAAAACAAAAAAACAAAAAAACAAAAAAAACATGGTTAATGTTTCTAGCTACTTTCTCTATACTAAACCCACCACCCCAAAAAAAAAAAAAAAAAAAAAAAAAGACACGGAATTAACCACTAACCAGTCTCTCTAGCAATGCGATTCCACTTCCCTTTTCCATGCACCATTATGTAGTCCATCAGAACCCTGTCCTCCTCAGCTGTCCACAGCCCTTTTTTGTACTCATTTCCACCTTTCATTGTTGAAGATGATAAGCTTAGAACTGGGTTATCTCTTGAAACTGATTACAATATTCAAATATATATATATATATGTATATATTTGTGTATATATATATGTAGGGGTAGTCTATGTTCAATAATTGGTCTATAGAGAGATTAGTGGAGGTGGTGGTAAAGTGAATATAGGAGCTGTGGGTGGTGGTTACGTATTTATATCAGTTGCACCAGCAATGCTTACGTGTGTGTGTATGTATAGTGGTTTGCATCCCGTGTACAGATAAATCGGATAGTTATAATAATTTATTTAAATAATCTATAACAATTAGTTGATTTACGTATAATATTTTATTTAAAATTTTATTATATATTATCGTTTAAATATTGATATATTGAAATCATCTGATTATTATAATATTTTATTAAAAAAGTTACAAATACTATTTTATAAGCGTGTCATTTTAGAAGTGCACAGTGCATGGGAAAAGGAAATTGATAATGGAATGAACGGTCATTATTTTGCTTATATTTGGTTTGTTGGTTGGAGATGAAATTTTTAAGTTGAAGTTTGTGACTTTTCAAAAACTAGTTATAATTTTTGTTACTTTTCAGAAAAAAATAAAAGTTGAGATGAAAAAGTATAGTTTAGTTAGAGTTAAACTTATGTTTCGTTTGGCGTATCAACGTAACTCTAACTAAACTATATTTTTTCATATCAGTTTTTGTCTTTTTTTTAAATAAACTAAAATTATAACTAATTTTTGAAAAATTAATCAACTTAAACTTAAAAATTTCATCTCCAATTGATGAATTAAACATAAATTTAAATGTCAAACGAAGCCTTTATGACAGAATACAGAATGTAAAGTTTGGTATCACACAGAATAAAATTAGCTTTGTTGGCATGATCTTAATGCAAACCACATAATTGAGGATGGCCCCACAGGGGTCTAGCAGCCAGACTCACTCTCTAGCACATGCGACAAAAAAGCGCGACTTTTCTACTAGCTCAAAGACTCCAGTCTAGTCTTTCTAAAGTCAACTATATGAGCATAATTTTTTAGTTTTGTATCAAAATTTAAAAAATATATAATTTCTAGTAAAAACTCTTTTAAGTAAATTTTAAAATTTATAATAAAATTTAAATTATATAATATAAATTTTATTTTAATATTTTTATTATTTATTTGAAAACTTTAAATATTATTTTGATTTTATAAGCTTTTTGATTGCAAACGCCTACTGAAAAGTTAAAATTTTTATTTCTCTTCTTTTATTGACTAAAAACAAAAATAAAAGCTCTGCCAACAAGCTCTATATTACTTCACTTTATTTACTTTCTTCTTTTTAATTTGGTGTTGGAATTTGGGAGGGCTTGAAGTTACCAAGCTTCTAGAAAAATAGTATTCTCTAAAGTTCATCATGTTGATTTTGTGGTGCCAAAATCTTTTAGTAGTAGTATATTGCATGTATTTTTGTTGCCCTAATGACACCTAATAGGGGAGCGGTTTTGAAAAGGAGATTAGAAGGAAATACATTGAGTGTCATATTGAAAATAATGCAGTGGCTAAAAATAAACAACGATACTCTTACATTAAAGCTGAACCACTCTAAATGTCAGTAAACATCTTTATTTGGTTTTCTTGATCTCAATATTCTTGTAAATAAAGGGTTATGGTGTTTAATATTATTGTGGAACCAGTTTAGCATGATCAAAGAGTGAACAAATAAACATACTAAAGGACCTGACTCTGTCATACTTAAAATAGTATTCCCGTTTATGGGGCTGAAAATCCTGGAAATAATGAGACTACCACTAGATCCTTTTACTTATTTTTTTAAAAAAAAATCAACAGACAAAAGGAAGTCTCTAGCATGTTGTTCTTGGTACAACTTTACTTAATGCAATGTGTTTTCTAGTAACATCTAACCAATTGTTTGTTAAGTTGTATAGATTAACTAATGCCCAATGTAGAGACAATGAGGGATCAAGGGCGGAGTCCCCAAAAATTTACACCAGTGACGGTTGCTTTATTAAGGGTAACTTGTGGAATTCACACTTGTAATTATGGTGCTCCTAGTTTTTCATTGTAAATAAGGGACGTCGTCATTAAGGGATGATCATGAGAGATGTTAGAGAAAAAAGCACCGAGAGTTTAAGAGTGCAAATAAATTTATTGATCACCATAATAAATTACTGCAACAGCCAATTACAAAGCCAAGAGTTTTGTTAAGGACAAGATTTTTTATTCTTTAGGGGCACTTTATGTAATGTTCGATGTATATAGTCATATATATACATACGTAAATGAGAGGAAAAAAACAAGTTGAGGGGGCTTAATCCTCAAATCTAAATTGCATACGTCTCTGATAGAAGTTGAAAAAGTGTGTAATTTCATATTAATGTATCTCTATAGACTTTGTGTGTGCGTGTTGGTAATTTTTCTTCTGTGATTTTTATTGATTTCGGTTTTAATGACCTTTTTGTGTGAAGTATCTTTGCGTGTTTGACTGTGTAGTCCAAGAAAATCAGCATAAGATGTGACCGTTTTATGCTCTAGGAGGTCAAAAGAAAGAAGAAAAAACGACAATGAACTAAAAATTAATGCAAAAAAGCACTGACTAGCTAGAGGCATATTGTTCCTTCACAAGATCCATTGTGAGATTATTAAGTAGTAACATTCTTCACTTAAACCATAGTACCTAAAATGTGACACGTAATTAAAAAGGGTGGCAAATTCCCAACTCAAAACATGTGAACTAGTGTTTCTCTAGCTGAAATGTGTCGTTTGGTCTCTTTCACTTTGGTACTTTTTATCACTTCTGTTTTCACAACTTTTTTTTTTTTTACAATTTTCCTTTTTGGGGATTTTTGGTTACCATATGTACTTCTAGAAGTTTCTGCCTGGCAATACCATATATAAGAAAGTAATATATATATAAGCATCAAATGGGTGAATACATGGCAATAGATTCTCTGCAATTAGAAGAGGGGTGAATACATGGCAATATAGAGTTTTGTGGACCACATTTTTGAACCTCTATATATAGTCAATTCTACAAAACAAGACAAAAATTTGACAGTTTGCAATTGTTTCCTCCAATCAACAATTTTTATTTTTTTTTTATTTTTTAATATTAAGGAGATTTACTAATATTGAGTACCATAACTAATAAAAAATAAAAAGTGAGTTTCACATGTGAACTTCCATTTTAATTCTGGTGCCGAAATTGGAAGAGATCTAGAAAAGGTATTCATAAGTACTGTCCCACCACTTCCACTGGTTCTCAGAGTCTTTTTATCTATCGCAAATATTACGTTTGGTAGAGATGAAAAGTGAAGGGAAAAAAAATTAGGTGGAAAGATTTTAAGAGAGGAAATAGAAAAGTAACTTATTTGGTATTTGACTATTTGGTATGAGAGGAAATGAGAAAAGAGGGAAAAAAGAGCCTTACCATATTTAATCTCTCCACAAATTAAGAGATTTAAACAGAGAAAAAGTTGTCAAACAATTATATATAATTACTTTTTGAAGCTTATTTAGATATTATAAATAAACAGGTGAACTCGTAATTATTCATAAACCATTTTTCTCCTTCCTTTTAATGCTACTACTATTTGGCACATAATTTGAACTCAACTTTTAACAAATATTTCAATTCAACTGAAAATTTTCATTGTTTAACAACCTTGCTCATTTTTTTGATCTCCCCGAAAACTTATTAAAAAAAATTCACATTTTAGAATTACGTATCAATTAAACAAGAAAAGCAACAAAAGAAAAGTCATTTTCATTTTCATTTCCATCACTATCACATCTTATCTCTTTATCCTTTTCCTGTTAATTCCATTTTCCCTCCCTCCAACCAAGTACTGTGAAAGGGGCAAGACGAGTAGCTCATAAATACTTTCACGTGGCAACTACACATTCTTGTTCTTTTGGAAACGTGATATGAATAACTCTATTGCAAATCTTTTTAATTTTTTACCAAGAAAATGAAAAATCTTGAACTTTTCACAATAATTGGGCTATTGCTGCACATGGTACTCAAGGCGTCAAACCATGTCGTAATGTTTTCACCAACATCACTTGTAGAAATTGTACTCTTGTGGATGGCTTTTGTTGGTCCTCATCACGGTATTTGTGTGTGAACTTAGTGACTGTAACTAAGTCTCGTTTGGTACACTGTCTTAAAACTTTAAAAAAATTTAAAATAAGAATCTAAATGAATGAATGTTTGGAAGAGAGAGAAAAAAAAAAAGTGTGGTGCGGATGAATGAAAAAATAGATTTGGATTTGAAATGTAGTAAATTATTTGAATCCCGAATGCTATGCCAAACAAGTGGTGTTTTTTTTCCCCCCTATGGTTTTTGTCGGTTCGGGTTTCAAAAGACGAGACCGAGCACCAAGTCGACTGATGGAGATTTGGTCAATTTTCCGACCAATGATGGTTGGTTTCCGCATTTCAGAGGACGGTAACTAGAAAATTGAAGAGAAGTATCCACCAAATAGGCAGTTCAAGAGCAGTAACCAGACAATTTAAGAGCAACAAAATGACATTTAATAACAGTAACTTAACAATTAAAGGCTATAGCAACTACTTTACTCGCAAATTCAGCCTTGAAACTTTTGCTTAATTTACTTTCGGCCTAGTCAAACTGAAAAATTACAATAATAATTGTTGCCAACGTGTCAATGTTAACAAAGAATGCGCTTAAATGGCACACATCACCTCTTCATACTATGTGAAGGAGAAACTACCGTTATGACATGATAAACCTGAATCTCGATCCACGGAATAATTTCTCCTATGTCATATGCCTCCAAAACTAAATTTCCTAGTGATAATAATAAAAAAACAGTAGTCCTACAGTTATGCATTTCCACTAGTTTAGGAATCTAATAAAAACTAATTTGACAAAATTCTCAAGTTTTTTGATTGGCGATGAAACGTTGAAGGTTGAACAGCAGAATTCATACTTCAGAGTAAGTTTCAGTGTATCTCTGACCCCGAATGATGAAAATCTTCATCCGAATTCAGCAACTGTATCTATAAAGAATACAGTTCTTGATTTATCATGCTACAGGTTAACAACATAACAGATTTTAGATTCGGCATAAGTTGCGGGAAAGAAAAAAGGAAAGTTACCCACAAAGAGAATATGAGTTGGAATTTAAATATACTTTACTCACTTGATATATTCAAATTCTGAATAAGTTTCTCCACCATAATTCTTTGCTGTACCACGCTGAGAGACTCCGACCTCATAATTGCATTAGCAACAATAATAACTGTAGATGGGGATTCCGCATTTACCTGTAATCCAATAAGGAAAAGGCACCAGAAACAATTGATCCTAAAGCCATGAAGAAAGTTAATGAAAGAAATGGGAGCTGCTTAATCCTGGTAACAGTCAAGATATTACCCAAACACGGCCATTTAAGCCAACTGCCACTTCAAAGGAAATCTTCTTTCCAAGGGCCTCAAGAATTGGACATGGTGGGGACTGAAGCAACCTGATTACAAAATGAAAGACGACATATCAACATTTAAGAAAGAAAACCATAAAGTGATACTTAGAATTCCTCTCTGCATTACAAATAAGTATAGAAAGGCTTATTATTGGTGGTAACAGCAAGGGAAGCTGCGTCTCACATTCTTGAGAGGCCCGTCGAACACTCAAACATGTAACCATCTTTGAGTGGTCCAAATTCCGCTGCTTTTCCAGTAGCTAAATCACGACAAATATATAGCATAAATCAAGAAACAATCCATATCAATTTGGTAACCAAGAGAAACAGACATTTGCATACTAAAACCAACCATCAGTGCATGATAGCTCAGGATTCATGCCAGGATTTGCCTTCACGACCCGGACATAAAGCAATGTACCTACCTGCATTGTGACACTAAAGTCTACTTAAAGTTTTGAAATTAAGTTGAAGTAACAATATTTAGCCACATAATCTACTTGCACAAATTATTTTATCGCGTGCACACCTCGAACTTTGGTATGTTTCTCCTGGTTCCTCCTTCAAATGCAAGCACAGGCAGAAATGCCAATGCAGGTCCTTTAATGTCCACAAGAAAATTCTGGATGCAAAAAGGGTGAAACAAAATTTTGAGATTGTAAAAGTACATCAAAGTCGAATATACCACTCATCAATTAACACAGAGCGTGTTGCATAATTTGGATAAGATTATTGCTAAAGTTGTTCTTCTACCTCAAACTCAAATATCCAACAAATAGAAAGGTAACTAGCAGCAAGTCATTAGCACATAATCGTGGAAATTGTTCGTATAGACAGCGTGATGAACAAGTGGAAAATTGATTGAATCCATCTTAAAGCAACTAACAAAGTCATACAAAGGCTATTACTAGCAATGAAGAACCAATAATAAAACAAACTCAAACGGTTTATATGAGAGGCTGTTCTTACGTCGGATCTGGAGTCCACCACAATTCCAAGTACAGAATCCTCCACACAAGGTACATACTGTACACAACAAATAAAACCGTTACCAACAAAATAAATAAATCAAAAGAGACTAAAGAAATAAAATTTTTCAAACTAAACTTCATCTCTGAACTAATATTCTCCAATATCAACTAAAACAAGAAAAACAGATGGCCGAGCATTTTGAGCCTAATTATTTCCCGAGTCAACAAGTGAGGTGTGTAAATCTTCTGTAATTTAACAGCTGAAAGTGGACTTACACTATAAACGTTGCGCGTGCTTAATCCGTAACACAGATCAGACTATACATAATGCACAGCATTAACAATTTTGAACCCAAAGAACAAAGCCATATCCATTTAATCATCAGATTTTTAAGATTCTAACACTAAAATCAGTCATTTTGAAGTGCAATTAAAGAATGAAGCTCAAAATTCCAAACATTAGAATAGAAATTCGGAGAGATATTTCACTTCATACCATAATGAATCCAAGCACATCCCAATTACTAGCATCACTATATACAACCGCACACTTGAAACATATGCGTTTACACACACACACACACATATACAAAACAAAACACTACAGAACAATCAAACAAAATATCAGAATAAATGGCGTGCTGATACCCTTTTCTGGGAGCTCTCGACCCAGTACTTATTAGGCTTAGACAACCTTAACTTCCCAGCTTTCGTCACAGATATAGAATCAGACTCCTGAAATCACCACCACACCCCCCCCCAAAAAAAAAAAAAAGAAGTTACAGTGAAAATCAGAATGAGACATATATATACATATACATATACATATACATATATATCTAAATATATATAGAGAGAGAGAGACCTGACGAAGACCACCGCCAAGCTTGATTGTCTGGTTAGCCATGCTCGAGAGGTCAAGAACCACATCTCCAGGCACCTAAACACCCAAAGTTAGGGTTTTTTTTTAATTATTTTCTTTGAACAATTACACATGTAAAAAAGGAAAAAAAAAAAGTTATTGTGATTTCTGTGAGAATTGAAGTGGAGAGAGAACTAGGAAGTGGATGAATTGCTCACAACTGATTGATCGACGAAGCTCGCCGGAGAACCGGACTGGTTATCGGACATTGTTTTGTACGGAAAAAGCCTCTACGGAACTGTTTGGGAGGCAAGAAAGCGGCAGAAACTGTGGTGTATTGGTGAGGAAAGAAAAACACAGCGGGAAGAATGAGAGAGCATGAGGAAGGTCATTATGGTCATTTCATAAGTTTTCCTTTTTTTTTTTTAACAAAAGATTAAAAAGGAAATTAATGTGATTATAACTCTCATAATATGTGTTTTCAAATTATTTCTTTTCTTTTCTTTTTTTTTTTTAACACAAATTTCATGTATTTGTTGAAAAAAAAGATATATCTAAATTTATAAAATAATTGAAGTTGATTATTCTCAAATTTCAAAAGAATTAAAAGTCAAAGCTTTTTTTATTGAAAAATTAAAGGTACGATCTTTGAGAATGGTTATAGGTATAATTTAGTACTAATTCGATATATCACTTTATTATTAGATAAAGAATTCGAATTTTGTCATTTCAAGTTCAAAAAAAATAAAATAAAATAAGATTTCTTTCTCAAAGAGTTTTCTTTTACGAAAGATTTCCACATAGTTAATTTCGACTAAATCTAATATCAATATGAATTTTGTATGATTAGAAAAAAAAAATTGTGGTAAATTTTTATGTGAATGGAAATAGAAGTGATAACCTTTAAACACATACGATAAAAAAAAAAAAATTGACTGTAATTTTTTTTGTAAATTAACCTAAATGTAGTGATGAGAAAAGTATGTCTTTTAGTATCTATTGGGCACAACGAGGATACAAAGGAGGAGGCTTCTTTTTTATTTTTTCTGTGTTTTTTTTATTATTTTTTTTTAAGAAGGAAACTCTTTTATAATTAACTCTTTAGCATCAAATTTCACAAAAAAAAAAAAATGTTGTTTATTCCACCAAATTATATATATATTATATATAAAAGGTGTGTCAGTTAATTGATACTTTATTTGCTGTTTAAGTTTAATTCTAACTAAATTGTATTTTTTTATTTCAGTTTTTGTCTTTTTCTGAAGAGTCAATAAAAATTATATTTAATTTTTAAAAAGTCAACTAACTCCAATTTAAAAATTTCATCTCCAATTAGCGAATCAAACGCAAGCTTAGTTTTGATATTTGAGTATCTATAAATGCCATTACTCGTGTTATATTGCTTTTGGTTGAAAAGCTTATATGTAATTATAGATACAAAACAGGAGACAACTCTTTTCATAATCTGTATTATTTTTAATCATTTGATGCCAAAAATTTTTATCAATTCAACTAAAAGTGATACCTTTTTTATGGAAAAAGTTTGGACTAAAAATGTCTCTTTATTAATTGTGTTGTAACATATACAACAAAATAATTAGTAGCTTTCTTAGGGGCCATATCTTGTGCCATGTGTAACACATCGCAAGGATGCTTCAATAGAAAGCAGATTATTGCATTCTCTTTGGTACTTAACCAGATAACAATCAAATTGTATTACGATAATATGATTGTTGAGGCCTTGGGCTCGACCCTGGCGCTTGGTGCGCTCGGCCCGTAGGCTCGGTGCGGCCTGTGGGTTCGGTCAACAGGGCTGCAGCCCAAGCTCCCCAACCCGTCCCAGGGGGAGCGTAGCGCTCGCGTCCGGAGGTTGTTGATACCAGAGTTTGAACCCTAATACCCTTTGAGGATCCTGAAATCCCCATCCATCTAAGCTGCAGCTTGGATGGATGGGGATCTCAGGATCCTCAAAGGGTATTAGGGTTCAAACCCTGGTACCAACAATCTCTGGGCGCGAGCGCCGCGTGCCCCCCGGGACGGGTTGGGGAGCTTGGGCTGTAGCCCTATTGACCGAGCACGCCAAGCGCCAGGGTCGAGCCCAAGGCCTCAACAATGATTATTTAACAAAATTTGATAAATATCTAATATTTAATAATTGTATCGTACTAAGAGGGTTTTTTTTTTTTTTTTTTTTTTTTCCTTACCACATGATTCTCCATAGAAAACCCGCTAGCTTGCTATTGGATTTGAGTAAATTGCTTGTTTGATCACTAATCTTTTTACAAAGTTACGATATGGTCCTAACCTTTTTTTATGACTAAGAATGACTGTAAGCTCTTTAAAATGATATAATTTGATCCTTTTACTTATAAAATAAAATCTACGGAAAAGATTATATATATGACACATGTAAGTTGAATTGTGTAAATTTTTTTTTCTTAATCGTATGTGATTCATGTGATATTTATATCAATTTTTAACGTTTGTCAATTAAGCCATCGTTAAGTTCAGCATCTCCAATTCAAATTTTTCATCTTAGTTTTTCTATTTTTCTGATTTTTGTCTTTTTCTGAAAAGACAACGAAAATTTTAACTAGTTTGTAAAAAGTCAACTAACTGTAACTTAAAAATTTTATATCCAACTGACGAACCAAAAGCACCCTAAAAAAATTCATTTTACATCATTTTAAAGAATTTACGGATCTTTTAACTAAAAAAAATGATAACTAAATTATAACTTTGTAAAAAAATATATATATCAATGACCAAACGAGCACTTTTCCCATTTTACATACATGATCATACTAAAAAGTAGGGGCTAAAAAAATTAAAACAAAATTAAAAAGAAAAAAATATCAGGGCCAGAGCGTTTCAGTAAAATTTCTTCTCAGATCTCTGAGGATTTTTTTCCCCCTTTCTTGCTGATATATAGAGCACAAGCATGAAATGGAGGTCTTGTCAATGATTCAGATCTCTCCAACATTGTTTCCCACCGGCATTAAATCTTAGAAGTTGACAAGACTCCAAAAATAATAATCTAATAATATTAAAAACAAAAAATCACAGAGAATTTTGGCTCTTGTGGTGCTTATGATTTCTCTCTGTCATTCAAAAACAAGCACAGACAGCAACTTTCCACCCGAATGTACAATCTTTCAATTATTGGTCATTCAATTATCGACCAGTGTCATGGATCTTGATCCATAATATACTTTAGAGTGTCCTAATTCAACCCGACGCGTTGAATCGGGTTAAGAATAACCCGACTATCTCATCGAGTCACATAACATGTTTCTATATTTTTAACATTCCTAATTCCGTCACTTTTATTTTATCGTGTTTGGTATTGAAATCCCCCACCCAATCCATTTCCTCCACTTTTCTCTCCTACCAAACATTCATGTGTTCCAAAATCCTTCTGGCAATCCCCCACTCGTCTCCATCCTTCCACTTTTCTCTCCTACCAAACAGGCTCTCAAGTCCCATAACACAACGTGCTAACAAAGAGACATAATCAACACAATGATATTCATGTGCATACTATATAAGCAATCTTCCTGTTTACAACAGTATCAACAATCTATGATTTTTGAAAAGTTAAATTAAATACACAAATATTGGAAGTGCCAACCAAGTTGAGCACAATTACTTGGTGACACACAATATATATATATATATATATATATGCTAGTATAAATAAATTATACAATCAAAACCCAGCCTTGGAGTTATTTCAACCACCCTCCTAAAGAGAATATTGAGCATCAACTAAAATTTCTTCATTCTTTTGGATTGTGTTTTTTTCTGTTTCTTTGTGTTCAGTTTTGTTTTTTGGTGTCCTCTTTCCCAACCTTAAATATGTTACAAAATACAAGCATTTGTTCCTGAACAACATCTTATCATCTGTCACACCTGGACGATGCCATTGTTCGTTAAACCATGCGTGTTCGCATCAAGGAGTGTTTCGAGCGATCGGGCTTTTCTGTTCCGAACCCTGCCTGTTTCTTTCAGCAACTCGGCCAACCTTCTCTTCTCATCGTCCACGTCGGGATTTGCAGTCCCCAGTTTCTCCTCCCTCATGCCAACAACATATTCCAAGAGCTCAATTGCATCATCCAACCTGAGTGAGAAATCAAACCGCGCGAACAAAAACATAAATCACTGACTTGTGGAATTTCACAAGCAAGTATAAACGACCAACATGTGTGAGAAACATAACAAAATGACGGGAAAAATAAGAGAGAGATTTGAGTGCGCTTTACCTGCCAACTGCGTCGTAGGTGCCGGCAAGATTGCTGTACACCCCTAAAGTATCGGGGTGATATGGCCCATACTCTTGTTCCAAAATACCCCTGGCTTCTTCAAACAGCTCTGCAGCCTCGTTTATAGCATAACGTTGCACACAAGCAAGCCCCATTTGGTTAAGAGCAATGCCAAAGAAGGCGGATTTCTTCTCCCCACTTGCACGGAGTTTCGAAATAGCATTCTTGAAAGAGTTGTATGATTCGGCATAGTTTCCCAACATGTAGTGCATGACCCCCATCTGGGCTTCGATTCCGGCAATTGTGCTTTGCTGACCCGGTGCGTCCTTGTATATCTTCAATGCCTTCTCCAACAACTTGAGCGCCTGCTCAATCTCGTTCATTGATTCGTAGATAGCAGAAACATCAGTCAAGCCACTTGCTATCTCCTCTGCAGGAATCCCGGGCACAGGCTTCTCGTAAATGCGAAGGGCATTCTCACAGTACGATTTTGATTCCCTTATTTTCCCTGTTCTGTTGTACAATTCAGCCAGTCTGACAAAGACCGAGCCAACAGAAGGATGGTTCTCTCCTTTGGTGGTCTTGAACACGGTGAGTGCTTTCTGATAAGCAAAAATAGCCTCGTCGTATCGCGACAGAGATAAGTATGTGTCTCCAATGCTGCAATCAACAGCAGCCACCTCAACTTCCTGGCCGTTTGCCACCATCGCCATGCTGGCTAAAACGAGATGCTCAAGAGCAGCTTCGTGATCTCCCTTTGTTTCGCAAATAAGACCCATGAGCCTCCTATCTGCTGCCTCCTCGAGAGAAGCAGGGGAGCCATTTTCTCTATGAATGTCGAGAGCCATCTGGCAGAGCTTCTCAGCCTCGTCAAATTGCAGCGCTTGAACATGAGCTTCAGCCAAGTACCTACAGGTCTCACCAACACTCTGGTCGGTTTCTCCCAAAACTTGCCTCTGGATTTCCAATCCAGTTGTGTAGGACGTTAGTGAATTCTCAAGCATTCCAAGCATCGCATAAGTATCACCCAACTGCATCTGACCGGCAAATTTAGCAAGGGCGTGCTCTTGTCCTTCCTCAATTGCAGGAATCTCAATCGAATGCTCAAGAACAGGAACCGCCTCGCTATACTGGCCTAAATTGCAGTATATTGCTGCAGTAACATGTAAGCACATGACCAGTTCCAAACTGGGCTCCCCTTTTGCACATATTTCGAACGATTTTGCAGCTCGAAGAGCAAAGTCGAGGGCTTTATGGAGATTATCTCCAGAAGAAACCAACTGCCTCGCTTGCTTAAGTAAAAAGGGGCCAAGATCTGGATTATCCAATGCCGACTCATTCAGATCCTCGGTTCCATTCTGCAACTTTGACCCTCCAAAAGGCGAATTTCTTACTTTCTTCCCAAGGCTGGCTCCTGAATTCTGTTTCCTTGGATTCTTGTCGCTTCGCCTGTCAATTGGAGGCTTCTCTGGAGTAGTTTTGCCCTTTGGTGACGTTTCAGTTTCCAACAGCACAGGAGAAGCTTTCTTCGAGTTCCCTGGAGAAACGGATTTCCCACTTGTGGATTGAGTTTTCTCCATCTTTCCTGATCTTTTACCTGCAGACGAACTTCCCCTCTTAGAGCCTGAATCACTACGAGAATCATCCGCCGCCTTCCCCATCACCTCTTCTTCCATTATCTCCACTTCCCTCATCTCTCCACCAACAAGATGGCGCAACTCCGAGTCAATCCTAGACTCTTCACCATCGGATCCATAGCTACGCCTCGTGGGCGACTGATCAGAACTCTGCATATCACACACATTCTCATAAAGCTGCTCAATTGAGGTGTCCATGACAACCCCATCACCATCTGGGAGACCAACACCCGCGCCTTGATGGCTCTTCGGGCTCGAATTACTCTTCGGGGACTTGTTTAAATCTGAATTTTCCTTGGGAGGTGGTGAGTTTCCATGTGAGTTTCCATTCATTGCATTCACCACCCCATCTTCACTTATTTCATCCACAACTATTCCAGGCATCTCTATCTTCCCAGATTATCAAATTCGACGAAAAATCGAATAATTTAACTGCAAAAATGGTTGAAACATAAAGCACATACAAATCAAAAACTTTGCCAACAACACATCTAAATTAGAACAACATATAACCTCTGAAACTTCAATAGTAAAAATCAATATTTAACTTTACAGATTGAAGAAATGAACATCAAACAGAAAGCTAAAGCAGTGACAACATCATATATTGCTTCTTCTTTTTTTTTTTCTGGTTGAAAAAAATAAAATTAGACCTAAACTAAACTAAAAAATAAACAATAATAAACAAAAGTCTTCTCATTGAGATCTTCACAGGCAAGTTAAACTTGCAATCCTATAGTTATGACGACCTATAACAAACTGAAACGAACCCAGATATAAACGTATTTATATGTGTATGCATGGTTATATATGTATAAAATGAGTTAGAAACACAACCCCATATCAAAAATCACCAAATCAAAAGAAACCCATGAAAAATAAAAAGACAAAAAGGAGAGAGAATGTGCATTTGACCTCTCAAAGTGATCCAAAAGAAGAATAAACAGACAGAAAAGAAGAAAAAAAAAAAAAAAAGGAAGTAGGAAAACATACCTTAACAAGAAGATGTGAAAAGAAAAGTCGGAGGGGGGGGGTTTTGTTCTCTGGGTAACATTCAAAGGCACATATTTATACCATTAAAATATATGTAATAAAAAAGGAACAAACAAAATAAAAATCCGTGTTTTTTTTTTTTTTTTTTTGGGGGTGGGTGTGGAATATTAGCTAGAAATGAAGGAGACAGAGAGGGATGGGAGATTATCAAGAAGAAAAAATCCACAAGGGGCAAAATGGTAAAATGGGTTAAAAATGGTGAATAAAATAAAAATGGCAGATTTGGAAAATGTCAAATGGGAATGGAGAAGAAGACTTCTCCCCCACCGGCTCTTGGCCTGCAACTGCCATTTTTTGTATTTTGTTTTCTAAGCTTTTATTTGGTGTTCTAATTAGAATTCAAATTTTTCATCTCAATTTTTATTTTTTTTTTAAAAAGTCAACAAAAATTATAACTAGTTTTTAAAAAATCAACCAACTCTAACTTAAAAATTTCATCTCTAACTAACGAATCAAACGAATGCTAAGGGGGTGTTTGGTGTGTAAGTTTGAGTTAAGATTTGTAAGTTTAAATAGTGATTTTGGTTGACTTTTTCAGAAAAAATAAAAAAAATTTTGAGGAAAAAGACAAAAATTGAGTTGATGGTAATAAGTTTGAACTCATCACCCAAACACCCCCTAAAAATTTTTTTTTTAGTACTTTTATTTTCCACCAATAAAAGTTGTTGCCACGTGGCACACAAAGTCGTCGTCTTACATGATATGACATATATACCCTTTGAAGAGCTAAAAATTGACTCGTGTGTTGTTTTCAATATTCTGATTATTTATTTATTTGGGGAAATTGTTAAAAGTTTTGTTAATTTTTGGGTGGGATTGTAGGTTCATGTGGACGAAAGGTCACACTCTTGAAGTTAACTTATTATCTTCTTCTAAGCTTAGTTGTGAAGTTGGTCAATGTGTTTGCAAAGATAAGATTGGTCAATGTCATGTTTGCATTTGAGAGAATCCTAGAACCAAACCCAATGTAACACATTTTTTTGCAACTTGTATTTTACTTAATCATCTTCAACACAATAACTTTCGTTTAATTCTTATCAAGTTTCATTAAATCTTCATACTATTTTTCTGATCTAATCTGAATTTAAGGTAAACTAACGGTAGAAATAATACGATATCGATATAATTTTTTTTCATACTCTATTACAAGATTTTTTTTTTTTAATAAATTTGGGTGCATGGTTATATTGTTCATATTTTGTGGAAATTATGTGAATATATATATATACATATATATAAGAAAGATCTTATATCCGATACTAGATATCATCCGGTATTTATAACTTTCTGTTTAGAAATTTGTAACAACTAATTAATTTATATATAATTTTCTATTTAAAATTTTGTAACATAATAACTTTTTATTTAAAACCTTGTCACATAAAATTAATTAAAAAAATATCACATTAGAATCACTTAATTAATACAATGTACTACAAAAAAAATTACAAGTGTCGTACAGAGAAAATGTCGGATAGCAATCCCTCCTTATATTATATGTATATATATATATATATATATATATATATTTGTGGAAGGGCAATGGTAACGAGGGTACTAGTACTACTCCTCCTCCCATATTTCCAATGGAGAATAGTGCATTTAATGTAACAGTGCAGATCACATGAAGCAATTAAGGAGACTGTGTTTTCCACCCAAAGGGGAAAAAAATAAAAAAATAAATTAATAAATAAGGAGACTGTATTTTCTGCATGGCCTTATCCCTTGGTAGACTAATCAATTTAAAAATAAAAATAAAAATAAAAAAATTCCAAGGTTTCTTTATTGGTAGGAAAACTTCCAAAAACATGTTGAAATGCTTGGCAAATTGATAATGACAACACACAATATGATTAATGAAAAACATGACTTCTAACCGTGTTTAAGATCTTCTCTAGCTTGTGAAAATAGGACCATTGCCCTCATCCCCATCTCTTCTTTTTATTGTTTAAAGAAAAAATCTCGAAGTCGATTAATAGAAGAGAAATAACTTAATTAATTCAATTCGAAAAATAAATCTAGTTTTATTCATAATTATTATAAATTTAACGCTGCATAATATGTTACTCGGATGGGACCTTTAACAGAGACTAATTGGTGTCAAGCTTGTCTAAGATATCCAAACATATATATACTTTTGTATAAAGTGCATATTTTGCAATAATTATAAGAAATTCCGATCTCTGTGTTGTTAAAGCAAGGCTATGATGCAATCACATGCAAAAGTGAGTAAGTGACAGAAACTCAACACCAAATTTTGAGTAGTTTTAAAAAGAAAATTTTTGACTGAATAGGAGAAATGAATATATATATATATATATATATATAGAGAGAGAGAGAGAGAGAGAGAGAGAGAGAGAGAGAGATTATAAAGCAAGGTGGCTTTGGGAAGTTAAGTGGCCTATGACATCTTGAAAGGTAAGACAATTGGGAGCCTATAAAGATGCATTAGCTTTTTGAATTATGATTATTGGGGTAAGTGGAGTTTGCAATTCTCGAGGTTAGAGTGGTGTAATAATCAATGATATATATTGGGACTGAAAAATACATTGTATTATCCCAAATTAAGAAAACTAATAATTATCTCCTCTAATTGGACTTAGACAATTTAATTATATTATAACTCCCTAAGATTGTTAGCTTTCACAAGAGGCAAACATACTAATAGGTAATGATATGATATTTGGGTTGGTACTTGAATTTGTTCATCATCTAAGATCATTATCATTTTTTTTTTTCAATTCTTTTACGATATAATTTTTTTTATTTGACATGATCGATAAAAAATTGTACTTTTATCTTAAATTATTCTTTAATGGAATGATCTAAGTGCTTATTTTAAAGAAAATTTACAAAATGACACAAATTATTCCAATCATATATTAGATGCTAAAATTTAATCTAATAATTAAAATAATAATTTTTATCAGTAGTACTCATGTATGATGTCCTGGTAAGATTCTCTTTTTGTTTGTATGACCATCCTTAAAAGTTATGGCGAAAAATAACTCTTAAAGGAAAAAATTGCAGAGAGATCTTGTTACTCTTTGCACTTGATAGTCTCTCTGTTTCCCTGCAAAAACATTAATGGGGCATCAATTCAACGTGGTACCTCTCTTACATTTATCATTGCTATGCCCCATATCATATCTATGTCGTATGGCTTTGCTACATTCTTTTCCTTCTTCTTGGATAAATTATTTATTTAATTCTTGAAATTTTTTTTTTTATAATTAGAATATTCTTAAATTTTTAAAATATTATTATAATAGTTTTTTATATTAATTTTTAGACAGAATCTGTTACTAATTTGATTAAAAATGATGCTAATTAGAGATTTTGTTCAAAAATTAACAGAAATGATTACTATAACAATATTTTTAATAGTTCATAATCATTTCAGTTTAAAAAAAAAAGAACATAGAATTTCCCTAAATTATTAAAACATATTACTATAATAGTTTTTTTTGATAATTTTTAAACGGAATCCATTAGTAATTTGATCAAAAAATAATGCTAATTAATGGATTCGGTATAAAAATTAATATAAAGGACTATTATAGCAATATTTTAATTATTTATGGGCATTCCAGCTTTGAAAAAAATTCACCGACCAAAGTTACTCAAAGTTAAAAGTTCAAGGATTAACTTAACAATTTATCATTTCATTTTTCTTTTCTTGATTGCATGAACAACACAAATTCTAAATGAAAAAAAAATTAATAATCTGAGCAGTATATTTTTTCAATTTTTATACGATGTTATAATTTTTTTCCTATATATTTAGAATCTTATAATTATTAGTTGATTTACATAAAACTTTTTATTTAAAATAATTTAAAAGTATTATTTAATATTATCAATGTAAATGACATGTATCAATGTATCACTAAAAAAATAATATATTAAACTCAATTGTTTTTTTTTAAATAACATTAAAAAAATTATAAATATCGTTTTATAAAAATGTCGGAGACAATCTTAATATATTTATTTTGATATATGTGTACTAACCTAGGAAATGTCAATCCTTAAAACCAACCCAAATTCTCAATATTCAACTTTATTCTTGTTTGCATGGAAAAAAAAAAAAAAAAAAAAGCAACTTTATTCTGGTTTTAGTACTAAATATCATTCTGCAATATACGGCGATTAAAAATTAAAGATTGCTTGGATAATAAGGGTAGTTGAAATGACCTGTATCGGCCAGCCAGCGAGCCTAAGAACCATAGCGAAACCACAATAATGAGAAAGGTTAGAATTAACAACAACTAAAACATTAAAAATAAAAATAAAAAAGAGGAGCAAATATGAGGACTACATTCATTACATTTATTCCATTTAAGGAAAAACAAAAAAACAAAAGACAAGACAAAAGAAAACAAAAAATTTATAACATATTGGTTGGGTTGTTTACTTGTAGTACTTGTTTATTTATTTTTCTAAGTAAAAAGTTAAATGATATGGCATTAGATAAGCTAACCGGGAACCTACTTTTGCTTTCAAAAAGGAAAATAAATAAATAAATAAATAACCCACTTTTTACTTTACTTTTGGTCTTCTACTCGATTTCTTTTGTTTCCGTTTCTGCTTCTTATGGGGGAGGCAGGTGCATGACTTTGCCTTTTTCTTCAAATATAGGATTAAAAAAAAAAAAAAAGAAAAAGTTATGAATCATGGGTCATTAGCTCAGACAAGAGTTGTAATTATATTCTTAATATAAGCTGTCGCACTGCAATCAGAAATTTCAATTACGAAAGTCTCGTGTTCTAAGAAATTAAGACCAATAAAATTATTCATCACGACTATAAAATTTAAATCAGACGATACATATTATATGAGACTGGAAACGATAAAAGATTTTTAATAGACAACATGTTTAGATCCGCTCACTAAGTGGCAGATATAAAGGTGACGACTATAAAATTTAAATCAGACGATACATATTATATGAGACTGGAAACTATAAAAGATTTTTTATAGATAACATGTTTAGAGCCGCTCACTAAGCGACAGATGTAAAGGTGCATGGCTCAGCCTTTTCATTCAAAGATAGGTTCCAAAAGTAGTCATGAATTATTAGTATAAACGAGAGAGGTAATAATAGTCAAAATAACTTGGGATGGATGTACTTACATGATGATAGCACTATTACTAAGATAATTTTCATATGGAATAAGAGCATCCTGATGCAGGGTTATGAGATTATTAACCGTGACTATAAGATTTAAATCAGATGGTGTATATTATGTGATACTGGATATTATAAGATGATTTTTAATTAATACATTTTCATTTACTTAACAAGTATCGTTTAATTTAAATCTTACGGTTAGAAACAACTGATCACTCTTAAATGAGTACTCATATGGTAGAATTCCCAATTTATAGGATGCCCTTTGTTTCTTCTTCTTATTCTTCTTCTTCAGGCTCTATTTGTTTGGCTAGCGTAAAGTCCACTGGTTTGAGCACCTTGTGAAAACTCAAAACGGATTCATATATGTAGGCACGGCTAAGGGTTGTAATGACTAGACAACTAGCTACAATGAGTTCCCTCTTGTTGTTGTTGTTGTCGTTGTTGGTTTTTTTTTTTTTTTTAATTTTTTTTTCCACCCCACTAAACAAAAGAAAAGAATGGTTAAATTAAATTGTCATAGATCAAACCCACTAAATCGTTGCAACAGAGAGTGGAAACGACTTGATTGAGTACTTAAAAGTTCCAGAATCTCTGCTCGGAGTGGGAATCAACCCCTTCCGAACAGTTTCTGGCGACCCATGAAACTTTGATCATTTATGGTTGAGATTAAGACGGTATCTGATTATCTTCAAACCCTCGACTTTTTTTTCTTGATTAATGAAAACATCATTCACAAGTGCTTTTGCAATTCTTCATCATTCATAAATCTAACAACTTCACCTCTGATTATGAAATATTAAAGTCCCTGACCGTCCCTTTTAATCATTACTTTGATACCGACGGCCAACACAATGGGACAAAAATCCTGTGGTGTTCTCTCATGCGAATGTATGCAGAGCATTGTATCATGCTCCCCTCACTGCCCGACCACCGAAGAGAATAGTACAAGGATTTTCATAATCGGTTAATTAAAAAACCATTTCAGTCATAAATAAGAGAGATGTTTATAGAGTTATGACTCTTCCTAATATGGATTCACATAATCTTTCCAACAAAATTAAAAAAAAATAAAAAATAAAAAATAAAAAGTAAAAATGAAAGAACTATCGACTTTTCAAACACAAGAGAACTACAAAAATTTGGCAACCTTCCCTAAACACGCCTTCCGCACCGTCCGTCATCTTTTTTGGGGAGAAGAAAGCATGGAAAATCCTTGAGCAAAATTTTCTGTTCGGTATGTACTTAGTGTCTTCTCGGCTTCTTTGACTTCTTCGAGAACTTCCGATCCTTGATGCCAAAATATTTCTCAGCATCTTCCTTCAGATAGTCATCACCATCATCCCCCTTCCTCCTCTTCTTGCCAAAACCGCCATCTTTGATTTTCTAAAGATATCAAATATTTTAGGCGTTAATTTTTTTGAAAACTCCACATGTGGAACAGATTTCATAATAAGATTTTCCAAATGCAAACTCTGGTATACAAATTAAAAGATTACATTGGTTACACATGTGTCATATTATTATTGGAGGGACAGGAATAGGGACACAAATAAGGGGGCACAAATTAAATCCTAGTCAAACCAAACTAAAATTAACATGAGAACCATTTAAAGGATTTTGAGGAGATATCGGCCAAATCAAAAACTACACGCTAAAAAAAATAACGAGGAAAGAGGTTCAAATATATATTCACAAAAACATGCTTTACTGAGCATTTGTCATTCAGACCCTGCCCAAATCTCCGTCCAATTTTTGGCATCCCAAATGGTGTCTAACCAACCATATTATGCCATTTCATTTTGAAAATTTGAAATGCTTAACTGATTTTTATGTGCTTTAACATGTGTCAATTGAATAACGTGGCATATTATAGTTGGTTAGACACCATTTGAGACATGAAAATTGGACAGGGATCCTTAGCACACATGAGTGTTACTTTAGTAACACTATAAACATAAAGTGATTTATTACCCCGTGCGCTATTCTTTTCGCATCTGCTACGCGCTCCGACAGTAGCAAGACTTCCTCTTCTTCAACTGGATACTCAGGTAATTTTTTATCTGAAACATGCAAAATTTTATGAGTCAGTCACTGAAATATTTACTTTGATGCCTCAAGACACAAGTACAGAATTCATTTTCCTACCAATGAGCTTCTCAATCTGTAAATACCACTCCAATTCATACTGATGCACAAGGGAGATTGCAACCCCAGATCGACCAGCCCGAGCAGTTCTTCCCACCCGATGTATATAATCCTGTGACCCACTCATAGTTAGTACAGCAAAGTCAAAAAAAAATTAATGACTATTAAAACAAGTCATCACAAATCATCACACGAACATATTTTTTTTATTATTATTTAAAAGGAAAAAAATAGCCAAAATCTGCTGACGTAAAAATGTCAGTTGAAACAAACTAGGAGGTTCGGAATATGATAAACATGAAAAAAGTGAGAAGATGAAAAACTTCACCTACTGTGATAAACATTATGATCATGAAACAATTCCACAAGAAAGCTTGGAAACAAAAATTTCACTTATTATCGATTGAGTTGTTTTTTACATACATGTGAATTGGTGAACAACTAATTTGCACTTCGTAAGAATGTCCTATCAGGTACAGGATATCTTAGCAATAACTAAACTGTCTTCAATTTCTCATTTTTAAACTCGACGAAAAGATGAAAAAATCAAGTTATGAGAGAGAAGAAAAAAGAGAGGGGGGAGTGATTCAATAAATTTAAGTCCTGTTTGGCACATAAGTTTAACTCAAGTTAAACTGTATTTTTTTTTGTTTTTTTGTGAAAAAGTTGTCTTTTCTGAAAAAGTTTTTTGTCTTTTCTGAAAAGTCAACATAAATTACTATTGAAACTTAGGCTCCGTTTGGTAAAACGGTTTGAGTTGAAATTTTTAAGTTTGAGTTGGTTGACTTTTTAAAAATTAGTTATAATTTTTGTTGACTTTTTAGAAAAAGTCAAAAACTGAGATGAAAAAATACAGTTTAGTTTGAGTTGAACTAACTTACCAAACAAGTCCTTAAAAATCTTAACTCAAACTCATTCACCAAACACCTCATTAGATTCTAAATAGACAAGCCTGGTACATTTTACGGTACATTCCACTTCCAGAAATGTACTTGGATAGCAAATGGCACTGACCTTGGAGTTCGTGGGGATATCATAATTAATGACCATATCTACGGATGGGATATCCAGTCCCCTACTTGCCACATCAGTGCACACAAGTATATTGTATTGTCCAGACTTGAATAAGTTCAAAGCTCCAAGTCTTTTTGGCTGACAAAAAAAGTTCCAATAAAAAGTTTCAGAATTTCTAAAGCAAATACAAAAGGACAAATATTGAAAACCAAAGCTTATTCAAACTAATAGAGCTACGCTATCATTGCTATGGTATATAAATGTATACCTGGCTCATGTGACCGCTAATTGGGACAGCCTTAAAGCCAAGATTTGAAAGAACCAAAGCCAGAAAACGGGTAGCATCACACGTACGAGTGAATACCATCGATGTAGAATCCGGATGTGCAGTAAGAATATAAACTAGATAGCAATCCTGCAGCAGAGAGATTGTTAGCATGTAGCTTTGTAGACGTCAGATAAATTAAGCTTCGGAGGCATATTTCAATAGGAAGTCCAGTCGTTCCCATAAATTTACAAAGTGGTGTAGCACTAAGATAAGGACATACCTTATGTTTAGCAGGCACAAAGCGGTATTGCTGTTTTAGTGTGTCAACAGTTGAATACTTGGATGCTGCTTCAATCTGAGGGGAAGGAAAAAAAAGAAAAATAAAAAACTGACCGCCATTACAAATCAGGTCAAACATTACAGAGATGAAATTTGATGCAGAAGTATCATTTTTGCACCTTTACAGGATTCCTTAGAGAAGCCCTTTGGAGCTTCCGGACCTGAATTATAACCAGAAAAACTTGGTCAATTCTATAAACATTTTAACAGCATAAGTTCGGAAACGCATAGCTCCTGTTTTAGATCTAGAACCCAAGAGTGAACATTAGGAAGATATTTCATGTTTAAAAGCAGATGAAACACATTCTTAATAAATTACTACTACAGACAACTCCACAGACCCTTTCTGACGACCAAAAATGTTCAAAATAATAACCAGTGAGTGATGTGAAGCATTAATGCTATATATAGGTCTGCTTGGGAAGAAAGTAGAAAAGAGGAGAGAAAAAGAGCGAGTTAAAAAAAAAACGATATAAGAAAGAACAGGACATTCATCTAAACTCCGAAAAGGTCATCCATATTTCAGGAAGCTGATAACAGAATCCATGAGAGAACTAGAAAGTACATACTACACAAATTTCTGATCTGTTAATATGATAATAGAAAGATAATCCAGAAATAAAAAACTTGAATACTGCACTGAGAAAAGATATTATAGGGAGTGAAATTATGGTACACGTGATTGCAACATTTCAATATGCAGTACCTTCTTGGTCATAGTAGCAGAAAATAAATATGTTTTTCGATCACGAGGGAGAGCAGCCAGAATTTCATTAAGTATTTTCTCAAAATCCTCGTTTAGCAACCTGTCTGCCTCATCTAGAACCTGCTCAAAATCGATAACAACTATATAATGAATGGGAAAAGAAAGGAATAAGATAAACACATGACTAGCAACAGCAGTACCAATTATCCTATATGGATGCCCACGTAGGCACCATGTTCTGATGTTATAAAAATTAAAAAATAGAAAAAATAACATCCATAATTAAATAGGCAAACCAATTTTTTAAACAGCAAGGATATAATAATCGCATAGATGAAATATGCAATGATAATAAATCATACCAGATACTTTAAGTTGGTTAGAGAAAAACCCCTTGTGTTGTGTAAGTGATCCATTAGGCGACCAGGTGTACAAACCTAAAAACAAAATAAGAGGACGTAAAATTAAGAGAACGATGGTTAATGAAAATCATCATGGAGACAACAAAGAACTGTAACCAAATCTATTTAAACGAGGAAAGGTGAGTTGATAAATGATAGATAACCCAAAGAAAAAGTCAAGATAGCCAAAAGAAACACTCCTACCGTACCATGAGTCAAACATCAGAAAAATGATCACTAAAGAGCTTATGATATCTTTCTTTCCTTGAATAAAAAAGTTTAAGTTATCATTTTACTAGTTTCCATGTTCTTAAAGAACAGTCAAACGATTTAAACAATTATCCTTGAAGGATGGATGGTCATTATTCATATATTAATCTAGAACGGTGTAATATCATCATTTTTGCTTCATTAACAACAACGCTTAATCAGAAAGAAAGGACCAACAAAAAGCAAAACATCTACTAAGCAATAATGCAGACTATTATAACATTTAGGACTTCACCGAGTTTATACGATCATTCTGAAGTCCGACACAAGCAATAAAGCAATAGTTACATGTTCAACACAAGTCAAAAATTTTAAATCCTACTTAAATGGTTAAGGAAATCTAGAGTCATCTTTTTAGTTAAACAGAAAACTTACAATGATGTGTGGCTGCTTTCCAATTTTATCACCCTGTTGCCTCGCATCCACCCCTCCAACAAGCTACAGAAGATTAGAGTAAGATACTAAGCAACAAGCTCAAGAATAAATAAACAAGAATCGTCCACATAACCGCCTAAAAAATGTAGCATCAGATGCTTTAACAATGAGATGGAGAAAAGGTTGTTCTTCGTAGAAAAAAGTGATGACCCACACTACATGTGTGCCCTTTCCTTAATGAAATTCATTTTACAGTATGGGGCATCTCCCACTTATTAAAGAGAAATGAAAACACTACTCGGTTCGAAACCTGGGAGCTCCTACCCAAAACCCTCCTCTCCCATCAGTGCTAGCCCCAACCCCAACGGGGGTAATCCAATCATCAATCTTAGATATAGTGAACCCATTGTAATGCCTAAGATGCGGTAGGTCATCTATCAAGGAAACTACCATGTAGAAAATACTTACCACTAAACATTTAACGCCAATTTCAGATCCTAAAGCTGAAAACTGCTCACCAATCTGAAGTGCAAGCTCCCTGGAGTAAGAGCAAAAAATGAAAGAGTAGAAAATAGAAACAGAACTGCAGATAAACCATTAACCTTTCACGACAACAAAACTAACCTTGTTGGAGACAACACACAAGCAAAGACTGGTTGAGGAGAATCTAAAAGGGCTTGCAATATGGGAAGAGCAAAAGCTCCTGTTTTACCCGAGCCCGTCTGCGCAAGTCCAATCAGGTCCCTACCTACAATATCAATTAAACTTAGCCCCCAATTAGATCAAAATTAGAACACAATTAAGCCCCCATATGGATCATAGGTTCAAACCCATAATTCAAACCTTTTCTACAATGCTTTCTCTCACAAAAATTTGAATTTTCTGTTCAAACCTATGAACCAAACTGGCCATTAATGGATTGCAAACTAGAAAACACCCAACAAAAGATTTCTCGATAAGGTCAAACTTTTCGCTTCACCAGACTAGTTTTGCAAATAAACCATGCCTTTCATCCAACAAAAGGAACAATTCGAATAAATATTAAGGAAAAAAAAAATTGGGCTCGTTCAGAATCATAAAGTGAGAACAATCCGAATGCGGATTACCGAAAAACACCAAAATACACAAACAATCAGACATGGTTGTTTATAAAATCAAACTCAAATAAAATCTAGATTGCGAGAGCAAAGCAAACCATCAAGTGCATGAGGAATGGCTTCGGCCTGTATTTTGGAGGCCTTTTTCCAACCCAATTTATCACAAGCCACGGCCAGTTCTTCACGTATCCCCAACTCTCTAAACGTCTTCCCTTCCTCCTGTCCCTCCTCCATTCTCAGCTCCTTAATCTGCCAAACATATGTACAATAAATATAGTCATACATATATATATATATATATATATATATATATTTGTATGAACAGAAAAACACCAACCCAGCATCAAATTTAGGATCTTTCTAACCAGAAAACATGAATTACTTGTATTGGCCAATCTAGAACCCAAAAACATGAATCGGAAAAAAAAATAAAATAAAATAAAATAAGCCTTAAATTATTTATCATTTTTATGAAATACATGAGAAGGTATTAGGGTTTGGAGAGAAATCTACCTGCGAGAGTCGAGAAGAACTCTGTAACGTGACGAACGGGATTCGCCGGAGTCGGTGGCGGCGGGTGAAACACAATAACACTCTGCTCCACACACGCTTTCCTTTGGGGTTTTGGCTTCGCCGTTTTTGGGTTTTAGATTTTCCCTTTTTTTTTTTTTTTTGCCCTTTTTGATTATTCTAGTACCAATTTTTAGGTAATTCTTATTTTACCGCTTGAATTTTAAAACCTCCCACTGATTTTCACTGGTAACCGTCAAATCTGGATCATAACAAGCATACTTACATTTGTCTCAAAAGACAACAAGTAAAAACCGCTCATCACTGATCTTCCTCTATAAATAGAGAAAGACCCCCTTCAGAAAAGAGACTTTTTGGTTTGATGCTTACTTATCCTTACGCTGTCAAAATTTTCTCATAAACTATAAATCATTGTCTTCAAGCATACTCAAATACTGTGAACAAATCAAACTCACAGAGGACGTAGCACACATTTTGGCGAACCTCTCTAATTTCGGTGTCGTTGAATCTTTTTTCATTTTTTTTACTCGATTATTTTAATACCGTAATGCTTTATGAGCTTCACTAACGATTTTCAAGAGCCCAATTGACTGTTTGTTTCATTCCTTATACTAACTTCTGTTAAAAATTTGACGGTAGATTCCCAACATCTACAATTAGGTTAAATATAACAAATTCAAAATTTAAATGGTGAAGTAAGAGTTTTTAAAGTTCATAAATTAAGAGTAACCTTAAAATTAGGGAACATGGATAAAAATAATTTATTTATTTAAGTTATTCTCGTTAATATCCTAAACCTCATACTTACTCTCACTTTGTCTCATGATTTTTATCCCATGTCAAGAGTCCATTCTTTAAATTTATCTCATTTAATTTCGTCCATTAGAATTTTTATTAGGAATAAACAAAATATACCATGACAAACAGATTAAGCATAGACCTAATTAAGGGGAAAAAAGTACGTTTTATCATTTTACTTTAATTGTCATAGAGATATTAATTCATTCAAATCGTTGTCGATAACTAAAGTGGTGATTTCATTATTACACACTTAAAAAAATAAAAGGACATTGTGATATAGATATAATTTAATGGCAATTCTATAGAGTTGAGTGTTTGGTTTCCTGTATTCCAAATAAAATTTTTTTAAAAAGATGTAAGACCCTTGGACTCTATGAACCAAGAAAATAATATATATTGGGAGAAAAAAAATTAAGAAAACTAATATGTATATGTAAGGAAATAAATAAACACCCCACTAATCAAATTCATCTCGTTTTAACTTTTATATTGCAAGTTCTGTTAAATTTGAATGAAATTTTACCTGAAAAGAAATTAATCATATATCTAATGATAATTTTCAATAGGGATTAACTATTTTACCTTTGAGGAGGAAAAAAAAAGACATTTATTTTGATACCTTCTTTTTTTTAATTCATAAAGGTGGAGCATTTGAACTTTAAATTTTTGTGACCCAATTATATATTGATTTTTTAAAAAAAAAATTTTTGATTTATACTATTTTTACAACCATATTAAAAACAATGAAATAAAAATTAAAAATTTGACAGCTGTGGGATTTGAACCCACGCCCTTTCGGACCAGAGCCTAAATCTGGCGCCTTAGACCACTCGGCCAAACTGTCCTTTGTGATTTGTTTATCACATTTTAGTTTATTTCTTGGTTTTCTATTAATTTTTTTACTTGTTTTAATCTTAATTCTATTTTTTTAAAAAAATTGTAAAACGTATACAGCATTACAAGGTACTTGCCCTTGATTAAGTCAATAATCTTTCAACACGCCATTCTAAAGCATTTTAATCACCACCAATCAAGATAATAAACTCCACTTGAAACTTCTCTCTTAGCTTGTGTTTGGTACATTGGTTGGAGATGAAATTTTTAAGTTGAAATTAGTTAAATTTTTAAAAATTAGTTATTGTTGACTTTTAAAAAAAAGATAAAAATTGAGATAAGAAAATACAGTTTAGTTCGAGTTAAACCCTAATGTCAAATGAAGCCTTAATTGCTCTAGTTAAAACTTTTTTTCCTTTTTTTTTTCTCTCTCTATCTCTCTCTCTCTTTTGTGGGGATAAGAAAAGACACCAATAAATCTGTTCACAAGTGGATGCAATCATGCACCCGCTTGATCAATCAATAAGAAAATGGTTTAGTTCTTTCTTTTCATTTCAATTTCAATTGAGAACTACAACTTTATAGTCTCTTCTTGACAAAACGTTGTGCCAAAAAACAAATAGATAATGAATTAAGATCTAATAAGCAATCAAAAATAAACACCTGCTCTTTGTTCCACTATATTCCAAGGAACGAAGAGACGTAAAGTTATAAAAAAAGGATCAAAATAAAAAAGTAAAATTAATAGCCATAATTGAGCAAATTGTAGGACCAAAGACCAATAGAAATAAGATGATTTCATATAATACAGTTGATATCATACTTAAATTTTCCTAGGCTTACTTAGAAAGAAGTAGAAGAAGATCTAGAGCATGAAAACTTTGGCAAGCATCGGAGGAAATTAAAACCCGCCGACGGATCATAGGACGAGAAAAAATCCGGATCATGCTCTAGGGCATCTGCATAGCCTTCCAGAATCGAAACTATCTCATTAAAATGTGGTCTCTTATCTGGATTACTTGACCAGCATCTGTTAATCAGATGACTAAATGCCATCGGACAAGCAGATGGCAAGGGAGGTCTTGCATTCTGGCAAAAAAAAAAAAATTAAAAATTAAAAATTTCCGGGTAAATAGCAAAAACCATTCAGCAAGTAATTTAATAGATTAAACACTCGGATAATGAAGAAATGTAATTCTCTTGATACAATTTAATTAATTTATTTATTTTTTAAACTACATTAAGGAAATGTGGAAGTGCCTCAGAAGTGTTGATATGAAATTGCAAATAAATTTTGTCTTTTCACCTTGAATTTAGAATAATTTATAATCTAGTATATAAAGTATCCTCACCTGATAAGAACATTCAAAGCTGCAATTTCCCACCTGATCTAGTAAAAATCACAAGAACTAGAATAGACAATTGTAGTTTACCTTTGCTAAAACGATTGTTAAATAGTTGAACTAAACAAATTTAGAAAATTTTTTTTTACTTTCTTTTGAAATTCGACTCTATAAAATCTGTTCTAATTTTTCATTTGTCAGCTAAAATCTAGATTAGTCAACTAGAATAATCTTAGCAACATAGCAGAACCATTACAGATCCAAGTTGCTTCATTCCTTAGCAATGAAATATTTACGATAATAACCGATTAATCAACTCGTCTAATCGAAGATCGATAGAAGCGTATTAAAATCGGAGAAAACAGCATCTCAGGAATGAAACAGAGAATACCTTCTGGGACACTGCAAATGCAGCCTGCTCGGGAGTCATGTTTTCAAACGGTGTCAATGCCGTTAAAAGCTCCCAAAGGACAATGCCAAAACTGTAAACATCGACTTTCTTCGTGTGGTGTTTCTCTTTGATCATCTCGGGGGCCATCCAACGATACGTGCCGGTGAACCCTTTGGCGCTTCCACATTGGGATTCTAAGCACGAGATACCAAAATCGGCTACTTTGACACACATGTCTTCGTCAAGAAGTAAATTCTCTGATTTGAGATCTCTATGAAGCACCCCTTGTGAATGAAGAAATTGCATCCCACGCGCAATGTCGAGGGCTAATTTCAAAACTAGGTTGAGCGGAACGGAATGTGGCTCCTGATGATGGAGGTATTTCCTCAGAGATCCCCCCGGCAAATACTCGGTGATGATGCAGAACACTGGAGGCTTCTTACAAGCTCCAACAAACTGCAGTTGACAAAATTGGAAAAATACAACAATGTTGGTCAGAAATGATAAATCAATCAAAAAAATCCAACAAAATCCCAATATGATCACAACATACGCAATTATACCGACAAGATGAAATTCTCAAACAAGACGACACATCAGATTCACTAGAGAAAAAGAAAAAAATGAAAAATTCAAGATCTTGGATTACTCTTGTGCAGGAAATTTATTTCTAGATTCGCCTATCACAGATTCCATGATGTAAAGAGGAAAAGAATTTCACAATTCATGAGTCATGAATGCGAGAAAATAAGTACCCTTTTTAAGTAGTGAACTGTGTTCTTCTTGTCCATTTCATTTTATATACATTTATATACAGAAAAAGGGCACCTGCGTGGCATACGAATCTTTCGAATCCCTCGCGAGGTGGATTTCCCATACTTAATGAACGAGAACGAACAGCATTACCACCTGAACATCTAACTAGCGTTTCCTGTCCATTTCACTTAAACTTACTCTATACACATTAACCTCAAGCAGGACCTACCCAATAGCAGTACTCCATATGCGAGAGATACAGGTTTAAAAAGTGTACTTGATCGGTAAATGCAAATTCTTATCAGAAAAAAAAAAAAAAACAAAACAAAAAACAATGTAAAGAACTTTTCAAACAGTTGTAAAAAATAGTCTCAAAACGGCAATCCAGACGGCTCAAGAATCTTAACCATGTGCAGTACTAACAATACATTTACGAAAACCCCGCTGGGACTAGCTCAGCGGGCGGACCGCACCAGACCGGACCGGACTGGGACAGGAGGCGGGGTTTTGGATTACCGTGATGATATTGGGGTGGCTCAAGCGGAACAAGAGAGCGACCTCGGAGATGAACTGCCGCTCGACCTCGGCGGCGAGGGACTCGTCCTCCTCGGGCTGGCTGATGAGCTTGATGGCGACATCTCTCTGCTTGTAAACGCCTCTGTAGATCCTGCTGTGCCGACCGGAGGCGAATTTACAGCCAATGTAGAGCTGCGACAGATCGGCGCTCCACTCCTCTTCCCTTTCTCCCTTTATCTTCGCCCCCGCCGACACCAAGTACTTCGACCACGACTCCGCTCTGTTGTACTCCCCCAACGACAGCCTCCTCCGCCCATCTCCGCCGTTACTCGCGATTTGCTTGAACCAGTACAGGTTCTTCATGCTCAAATGGACGAACCTCGATGTGGGTTTCTCGTGAATTTTAAGGTGGTCGTGCTCGTACGACGTCGGAACTTGTCACTACTCATCTACTAATTTGGATCGAACTGAAACTGGTTGTACGCTGAAACCCAGAAAGAAAAATGGTTTATTTTTTTGTTTAACGACGGAAAGTTCACATTTTTTTGTTGAGAAAACTCAGTAAGGAGGGAAAATCTTCTGTGAAGAGAAAAAGAAACCTTTTTTTTTTTTTTAATCTCTCTGGAGCCAAAAAAAAAAAAAAACTACGGGTTTGCGTTGTATCTGATAGAGAGAGAAAGTGAGGGGAAGAGAGAGAGACAGAGAGGGAGAGAGAGAGAGAGAGAGGAGGTTGGGTTGGAGTTATGGTGTTGTTGGTGTTTTGTTTTCTGGTAGTGCAGTGCAAGCATATGCAAAAAGAGAGCTGGCGGTTCTCTCTCTCTCTCTCTCTCTAACTCTTTTTTTTATTTTCTCTCTCTCTCTAAAAACTCTTCTTCTTCACAGCAAATACATTTTCATAACGTGCGAAGATCCACTCCTGAGGAGACAAACTGCGGTCCTTTCTTGATTATGACACCTGCCTCACATTTTTCCACTTTTGCCCCTCATCTATCGTTTATTTTTCCAACGATGCCACTACCCTGTCCTTTTTTAATTCTTTTGGATTGACCAAAATAGCCTCATCAATCAACTCCATGTGCTGTGAATTGTGATGTGATGCCTCTTTAAAAAGGATGGATTTTAAAATTTTTCGTTATGATGATATGCCCCTCTTTAAAAAAAAAAAAAAAAAAAAAATTTGTTGTGTTTGATTCTTAAAAGACAGACAAAGAAATTTTGTTAGGTATTGTTGGATTTGCATTTCGTCCTTCGATCTTTATTTTTTCACGTATCCAGTTAGTTAAAGTTAGTTAAAATTCAATTATGATGGTTTGATTGAGATAAATCAATCCGTATAATCCGTTAGATTAGTGGATCAAGTGATTTATGCTTAGAGTGAAATATATTAGCCAAAGGGAATATTGTGATGTGAACAGCTGGAATGCCGTTAGGTTACCAGAAAATTTAGAGACTCAAGTTAACTAAGGACCTAAATAAATGCAATAATTGTGCACCCTTCGAGTCAATATATTTCAATTGATACGAGTACGTTAATGATTGGACTCTATATCATAAGAATGTTTCAAAAAAGATGTTTACATCTGATAATCTCAGTTAGATATAAAGTAATATAAATTCAAGTTCAAAGTTTTCTCTGATTTGAACTTGTGTGTTAGCATGTGTTTTGTATATTTTATTGTACCCTTTATTAATGTTGTAGATGAGTATAATTCTAATTGGTTGCCAAACAAAGATCATTTGCCTTACACATATTTCAATTGTTGATCTTACTCTCTGTGGATAAGTGCATGTTTAAATTTATATAGTATTTGATTATGGATATACTTGTAACGTTAAATATGAGAAAAGTTCACTATAGAGTAGATTTTTTTACGATATTACAACTTGTTATGGTGGAAGATAACAAATTAATATATATATATATATATATATATATATATAACTCTTTGGTGGGCAGAAATAGAGTGTTGTTCGCATATTATATAGCTTTAAATTGTTAAGTTTTCAGAAGATTTTATCTTATGGAAAAAAAAAGGAAATATTTTACCGTCTTAGTATTGATTAATTAATATTTGAGTATTAGTTATTATTATGAAATTATTTTGATGTAATGCTAGAGATACAAAACTAATGTCATCAATTAACCAAAAGTAACGATCGAAATTCCCTGATAAATAATGTAAACATTAGATTCAATTAAAAAAAAAAACTAAAAATCCCCTAAAAGTCATTTTATTTGCCTTTCTACCATCCAAGAAGACAAAATTTTGTACCAAAGCCGAAAGGTTAAGAAAAATATTCTGAGAACATGACTTAAGAATCATCTATTTCTCGAAGAAAATATGAAAAGTACATCTACTTATAGCATACAATCTAATGATCTATTTAGATCTTAGACTGCATTTAAATTAAATATTTACATTTAAATATAGGATTTGAATTATGTACTCCGATAGATTTATTGAAAATAACATTTGAACAATGTAAATATAGAAGAAAAATGAATATGATACGACTTTCTAAAAAATAGAAATTTTGATTTGAATTTAAGTTAAATTGTTGTAAAATAATAAAATATTCAAATATTTCACTCCAGTAGTAACCCAACCAAACATCTATTGTATTTGCGTATAATGATAACTATTCTAATAAACAATGATGAAAATATTGATGTTGGTAGAGTTATTGAGATTTTCATTTTCGGATAATATTTACAGAAATGTTGATAATGACAGATATCACGAGAAAAATGGATACTTATGGATTGAAGAATGTTGTTACGTTTTATTATATACAAAACAAAACAAAACAAACAAACAAACATAATGTGCTACAAATTTTTAAGCTTTGCACAAAATTAAAAATTTTTGAACATATTTAAAAATATCCTGGATATTCATAAATATTCATCGATATTGTAAATATTCTTTAACATTTTTGATATTTGACAGATACTAATAGAAGAATATCATTCTCATCATTATTCATATTAAAACTTCAAAATATGAATAATACCTTGAAAATATTAACAATGTGACGGCCATTTTCATCTTTCTAATAGCTCAACCAAATCAATCGTAACTAAACTAAATCATGTACAGAAAACTTTTTTAAAAAAGTACAAATAAATATTGTTGAGTTATCATATTTGTCAACACACATCATCAGCTTGACTCTTTTTTTGTTTTTTGTTTTTTGTTTTTTTTTTGTGTTCTGGAAAGGCTGCAAGGGTATTTTGGTCATGTCACACTAGAGCACAGAAAACCATGAGAGGGGTGGAAGAGTAATTTGAGAAGGAAGCATGAAATGAGAAGTGAAAAAGTTACGGTGTTTGTAAGGGGGGACGTTACAACAGGAAACAGAAATGAAAACAGAAAACAGGAGAGAGAAAGAGAAAGAAAGAGAGAGAGAGAGATGGGACCCACTTCAGCTGAAGAGGTATCCGTGGGTGTGTCGGACAAGCCGTATGGTCCTCTTCCGTATACGGTCTCTCTCTCTCTCTCTCCCTCTCTCTTTTCCTTCTTCACCAAAATCAATGCGCCTGTTATTATTTTATATATTTCATATCCGTCAATCAAGAAGTTAAATCCTGACATAATGATTTCATAATCTTTTTTTTTTTACAGAGAAATTTGTAGCGGAATACGAGGGTCCGTTTGGGGATAGTTGAATATGATGTTTTAGAAGTTAAGGGCTTGTTTGGTATCCAAACTCATCTCAAACTAAACTGTACTTTTTTCATCATGTTTTTTGTCTTTTCTGAAAAAGTTTTTTGTCTTTTCTGAAAAAGTCAACAAAAATTACTATTCAAACTTAAAAATCTCAACTCAACTCAAACTCAACTTATACACCAAACACCCCCTAAGTTAAAAATGTAAGAAAGTTTTGTGATATAAAAATAATATAAAAATTTTAAAAATATGTAAAATGGATATCGTGTTGTTTGTCTTGTCATTACGAGTATTCTGATACAAAAATAATTTTATTTCAATTTAAAATGAGATATAGAATTTTAAAGTTTGAATTTTTTGAAAATTAAAAAGAAAGAAAGTTTGATATAAAGTTGAGAATTTGAAATCCAAATGATATATTTTGAGATGTTACCTTAAACGGACATTGAGTTTTCACTAAATATATTTGAAAAGGGCTCATATTTGGTACCGATACTATCCGGTACTTGTAACAATTAATTGATTTATTTATAAGTTTTTATTAAATCTTGTCATAAAATACTATTTAGATATTGACAAAAGGGACAGTTATAATTGAAAAATGTTATATTAAAATTATATGATTAGTACAACATAACGCAAAAAGTAACAAGTGATGTTTTGAAATCACATGATTGGTATAATATACCACAAAAAAGTTACAAGTGACGTTTTGAAATCACATGGTATCGAATAACATCCACTTCCTCTCTCTATATATATATATATATGAGAATTTTTGTGGTTAATGAATTAATTAAAAATAATTTTATACCTAATGTAATTTCAATTCATTAAAAAATTTAACATTTTAGTTGTTATTACAGAAAAAATATGAAATCCCACGATAAAAATTACCATAGGATAGGATTTAATAAAATACACAATTTTAAATTGAAAGATCCCAATAAAAACATGTAAAATTGAAAAAAAAAAAAAAAAAAAAAACACATTCGTTTAATAGAACTTAACAAATAGAGTGATACATATTTTTAAAAGTAGGAATTTGGTTTTAGAGTGATACATATTTTTAAAAATAGGAATTTGGTTTTGAGTTGAGTTAAATTGTTATGAAATAGTGAAGGTGAAACATTCAAATGAATTCAATTTAATAACTAGCCAACCAAATACCTATTATATTTAAATATAATAATAATTATTGTAATAGTACATCCAAACATCATATTAGACTGTTAAAATTGTGTTTAACTATGTGGGATATTATTTCAAGTAAATCTCTCCTAAAAATATGGGGCTATTTAGGGTACCATCAAGAGATGTCATTTTGTTATTGGATTTTAAAATTTTAACTCTATATCAAACTTTTTATTTTTTCTATTTTTAAAAAACTAAAACTTTAAAAGGCTGTAATTTTCTCATTTGAAATCGGAATGTGATGTTTTTTTATGTCAAAATGCTCGTAACGACGAGATGAATAAGACAAGATCCATTTTACATATTTTTTCTAATACATTTCAAATTTTTGTACTATTTTCTATATCACATAACTTTTTCAAATGTTTTCCTCCTAAACACATATTTCAAACTCAACTTTCAAACTATCATCTCTAAATGTTATCTCAAACGAGCCCTTAATCTATATTTTACATAGTGTACTACATGCCACATTCTACCTCTAGCTTGTATTAAGTGGTGTTTGGCATATTGGCTCCAACCAATTAAATAATTTCAATTGTTTTTTTTATCTTTTTCTTCAAAAATAATCTCACTATTTATATCTTCAACTTGAACTTAAAAACTCAAATTTTAAAAATCCATTACTTTATTCTTTCAAGTTGAAAGAGATTGTTTTTTTTTTTAATTACATAGAATTTCAACAAAAACGAAACAAGATCTATATTAACATTTTTTTTTTCGGAACACATTTTAAATTTTTATATTTTTAACTCCAAACATTTTATTTTTAACAAAACACATAATTTCAAAACTCAACTCAACTCAATTATTAAATAAAAAATAAAAAATAAAACTCAATGCAAATCAAAATAACTCCTAAATTTTAACTCAAGCGGACCATCCAAACTGCCCGTAAAGTTATCTCAAAATTACTTTGAATTGAGAAAAAAAATATGAAAAAGAAAAAGGCGATGTTGTGTTCCCTTTTTCTTTTTTTCTTTTTTTTACCTGTATTCTTCATCAATCAAGGGGGGAAAATAAATCCTGACAGATTGAAAAAAAAAAAAAGATTTAAGGAGATAAAAAAGAAAAATGTAAAAAAAAAAAGAAAAGAAAAAAAAAGGAAATAAAGAAAGAAAAAAGGGCAAAAAGCAAAAACAACCGGCAAGAACAGAAGCGATGTTGGGGGCGCGGGCTGCAGAAGCAAGCCGTGAGTGCTGGAGTCGAACTGGCAGGCGGCGGGCGGGTCACCCGGCCGATTGGGACTCGTTTTGGACAACTCGGCTGGGTCCTTATTTGTCCCCCCCCCCACTGCCACTTTCTGGTTCGGGTGGTTGGGGACTGTATCCCCATTTATGGACCCAACTACACCCCTTTTAAAATAAATAAAAAATAAAAAATAAAAAAAAAAAACCCTTACAATTTTGCAGAGTCACGAAATTAAAAAAAAAATAAAATTGTGAGTACCATATCGTGGAACTCTCCGTCTTGATTTTTTCTTTAATGATATGATATTACTAGTAGTTATTAACGTTTCTGAATGTTTAATCTTATTACTATTATTAATTCTGATGTTGCTTAGAATTTTTTGTTTTTCTGAAAGATGAATGGAAATGCGTTTGTTGGAAATAGAAATAATTAGAATGTTGGTTATGAAATTGTGAGTACTGTCTTGTGGAATTTTCCGTCTTGAAGTTTTCTTTTTTTCTTTTTTCTTTTAATGATATGATATTAATATTAATAATGTTCGTTTTTTAACATTAAATCTCATCTTAAATTTGATATTGATATTGATCAGAATTTTTTTAAAAGATAAATGAAAATGCGTTTGTTGAATAAAATCAGAATGCTGGTTAGTTCAAATCCAACTGTTAAAAGGGATTTTTTTTTTTTTTTTTTGTGTCTCGTATCGCATTGTAAATTTTTCCATCTTATGTCTCGAGTTTTGATGATGCAATAATGTGTCATTTAACTAGTGATTTTGCATTAATTGAGTACGATTTAAACTATAGATCCTATCTGTAGTTAAAAATGAGAGTTTGTACTAAAGAATCAATATTTTCAATTTTGAAGGTTTGTAATTCAGAAATTGGTTGTAATCAATCCTACAAGGAAATCTAGTGGATAGAGTTGAGCACATGATGCATAAATAAAAACAAAAAGAAGGCTATGATAAGTATTTTGTTGCAAAATATTTAGCCATAAATCCTATTTATATATATATATATATATATATATATATATAGAAAACAACAACGACGACGACGAAAAAACAAGCACGTTATCCCTTTCAAACGAGAGAGAAAAAAGTAGTCATCATTTCAAATATACTTTTTTTCCCCCTTGGAAAACATACCTTTCTTTTAGAATAATATTTGACATTTATCAACAATGTTCACCTTTGTAGGCTTTTATAAAGCCAAATATTAAAACAATAAAGGAAAAAAAAAAAAAAAACACACACACACACACACATTGTCTTTACAAGCATCCAAGAAATTGTAGAATCTGCTTTGTTTTTTTTTTTTTAATAATGATTTATTACTAGTAAGAAATTTGAAATCTACATCAATTTATAAGCTGCAAACCACTAAAATCTGCTTTATTTGTTACTATTTACTAATTAATTAATTTTCTGAATAGGTTTTCTGCATTGTATATGATGAGGGCTGGTAAATTAACTCGGTACACTAAAGTCTCAACAATATTCAGATCTTTGCCTTGTATATTTACACATATACGTACACATGATATATATATACAGAAGTATTAACTTTTTTTTTTTTTTTGAATCAAGAAGTATTAACTTAAATCCATGGTTAATGGATATATCAAGGAATATCTGCATTTAAAAGAATATTAAGTAATTAGTTGGTTTGCCGTCTTAATGACTTTAGGTGTCAATTATGATATTGTTGGGCTGGTATATTTTGCCAAGTTATGATCACAAAAATGTAACAAACTTGTAGACGGTATAGACATAATCAAGTGGTAATTTTACAACTAATTTTATTATTTTTAACTATATATTAAAAGCATGAATAGGCACTTTAATAATGTCTTTTCGTCACTACCTACCGTCTATCACGTTTTTTTTTCTCTTTTCTCCTTTTTGTTTTACTTGTCTATTCCGCACATGCGGAGTGCATGTACGACAATTAGTAACATTTAAAGTTTGAATCTTCCACGTTCAAATGAAATGAAAATAAAATTAAAAAAGTCAATTTTTATATATTTCCTTCAAGGCTTTGACTAATTTGATTATTATGTCCGTATTTTCATAATTCTATGATCACACCTATATCATATCAGGGAAAAAGAATAAGTAATACAAATATAAAAATCTTAAAGAATATCATGTACACTATAGTTAGGATACATTTTTGTTCCTTCGCATATAATTCTCTTAACATAATTATATTTTTTGCTCGTTTTCTAGGTAAAAATTCCTTCTCAAGGCAAGGGTGGTCCAACTATAGAGCAAAATCTAAATACGCATATTATACTATTATTCATGATTTTGATATATAATATATTACATATATATGTATATATTATATAGTATATATGATATTGGGGGCATTCATGCACATGCATCGATGCGTTATATGGTTGGATGAAGTACCACGTGTTTGTTTACTAAAAGCCAAAGGCTCAATAATTTGCCCAAAACTTAAATGTAGTACAGAAAATAATGCTTCACCGTACTTAATTTGTCATGGTTTGGTGATGCTTAAACCGTGATTAGAAGAATATTAGTGACATTGTTTAGGTGTTAAGATACGGATTAACCAATTAATTATGGTAATATACACTGTGTGTGATTGAGTTTGCAATTTGCTTTTGATTTATTTTGATCATATCCAACGAACGGCTGAGATCTTCTGTGTATTGTGTAGCTTGGAGAATTTGATGGGAAAAAAGGAAGAAAAAATAAATTAAAGAATTGACGACAATTGACTTGTTTATAGTTAAGGAAAAAGACGGGTCAGGGAGAGAGAGAATAATTGTCATGTAGTGCATTTTGTACATTTCATGAACATGGCTGACGAAGGAACCGCGTGAAGGTTTTATTTTATTTTATTTTATTTTATTTTTTTATTTATTTTTTAAGACATTTATTAATTAATTACTATAGATTAGAATTAAAATGTATAGGAAGAGATATTATTGTTTTCAGCTAAAAAAAAAAAAATTTATCGTTTGAGGGATTTTTCTCAAAAGATTTAATCGTCATGACATGTTCATAAAAGAGCAGGAAATAATGATCTAAACTTGATCGAATGCTTAGGGTAGACCTCGATGAGTTGGCTTCCAAGTCATTGTGGTAAGATTGAGGATCGACGAAGCCCACCAATGTCGCATTGACATGTGTGCATATCGAGGGTCGTGTAATCAGGACCTTGAGACTGTGAGGTTAGTTTAGAGACATAGATCAAGGTCAATGTGGAGATCGACTCGTGGCTACACATTGAGAGCATATTTATTGGGGATCGAGATAACGATATGTTGTAATTATTTTTGAAGTAATTCTAGGAAATCCCTAAGAGAATCTCAGAATATTCCTAGATGTAACTAACTCTAAGTAAGAATTGTTAGCTTCCCTATTTCTACGACAAGAGGGATTATTATTTCATTCATTTCACTCACTCTCAATCCTTTTTTTTTTTTTTTTTTAATTTAATACATGTGGTGGAATTCCTTCACAGGTCCTAACCCGGCATACTCTCGATGATTCACAGCGAAGAACATCAAAAGTGTGAAAGAAACTTGAATCTCTCATTTAACATTTCGTTTTAACCCACTTTTCAAACAACTAAATTAATTGTTTGAATTATAAGTTTACACTATAGATCCAATCGTACCCTTATGTTGATAGAATCTACTCTTAACAACTTTATTGACCATAAGCAACTTTTTGTTGGATCTTTTTAAAGGGTTTGAATGGATTATACTTGTATCTTTTTAAAGGGATTGGATGGACTATACTTGGAAAAAGAGATTATTATCAGCAACGAATAATTGAATATGTGTTGTTCGTATAGCAATATATATATACATATATATATATATATATATATATGTGTGTGTGTTGGATTTGGATAAGCATCTATGCGTGAAAGAAAGATGTGAGCATGTGGATTGGCCGGTGTGGAAGATGTTAGTACTCCCACTAAGCACCTCCCTTAGGAACCACCAAATGGTGTGTCGTAATAAGGGTCATTGGGTTAGGACAAATCAACATCTAATAAAAAAAAAAGATGTTTTAAAGCTCACTAAATATTTGATGTTGAGAGTTTACCATGAACTTGTAGTCTTAAATAATTTATAGGACAACAAAGTCAAAACTAGTCCCAACATTATGGTTGATGCTACCATGAATAGTATGCCATAATTAGATTGGTAGAAAGCTTTCCATGATTCACCAATAAGGAGGGGCATTGCTTTCATCAACAACCTTTCTGTGAATTTTTTTTTTGTGTGAATATTTTCGAACTTTATTAAAGAAAGCAAAAATAATATAGCTTAAAAGTATTGGTTTTTTTTTTTTCCCCAACTAATCTAACATCTAAGGTCGATTGTGGCCAACCATTCGCTTAAAGATCGTTTGATTCAATAGCATTGGAGAGTTTGGATGACGGGTGAGGTGGGATTTTGATAGAGATTGTAGATTCGATTTCGTCTTGTAAAAAGAATATATAAATAAAAATTGAAGCCGACCTTTGAGATAAAAGATTTTGGGGAGCTTTAATGGTCATTATTGAGAAGAAGACGCAATAAAAGGTCACTGGTGCTTTAATTAATGACCATTTAATTGCAGAGCCTTTTTGTATTTTTGAATTGAACATAAGCTAATAACTCTTTTGAAGGAAAAAATTGCAAGAATTTACCCCTGTTTCTATAATTGCAAGACTATACATTAAATAAGCAATAAAAGTCATTAGAAAAAAAAACAATAAATGTAAACGTTGTAATTATCTCTCTCTCTCTCTCTCTCTTTGCTAATCTATAAACGTTATAATCTCTTTGTCAATTCTTTAGTCGAAACCCCAAAGTAGTCTAGCTACACCAGAACAGAAAAAAGGGTCATCACTATAACTCAAACTAGGGCTGTCAATTTGTGTTTGTGAGCTGGGTTCGGATCAGCCTGATTACAGCACGACATGATAAGCATGGGCATAAATATGAACACGACATGATTAATAAACAGACCAGGAACTTAAACACGAACACAAACCATCTTATAAACGAGTAGCAGGACACAACACGTGAACAACATGATTATCAAACTGGTCACGACGGGTTGGTACAAAAACAAACCAGTTTATGGTCCAATTAACACAAAAAATTTGTGGCCCATTTAACACGAAACTAGTTTCTAACCCATTTAACATGAAAAATTTCGATAAAAAATTACTTAAAATTATGAATTCACTAACACAAGAAACTCATTATATTCATATAAAATATAAAACTAATAACTAGAATTATCAAATATCCATGATGATTAAGACAAACATATCTTAGAATAAAACATAAGTCTAAGTTGTAGTTGGTGTCCACTTTTTCTGAGGGAGTTGGAAAAGGGTACGATGCGGCTAATATGAGGAAGAGAGGAGAAACGAATTAGGGTTAGGCTTTTATATGTTGTTATTTTTAGGGTTTTTTTTTTTTAATATATTGAGAAATTTTATATATATAGGCTTTAAATGGGTTGAGTCGTGTTGGCCCATTTACAACCCATTTAAATAAACGGGCTAAACGGGGTTAACTGTGTTAGCCCATTATGGCCCGTTAATTTTCGTGTTAAATATGTCGACCCAATTATTAACGTGCGGTCCAAACTTATTTATTTCGTATCGTTTTCATATCGTGTCCGAAATTGCCGACCCTATTACTAGGCAGGGTTCTCAATCAACCAGAAAACATGTCAATGCTCTATTTGTTTAAAAAAAAAAAGTTAAAAATAGCATATTTAAAACTCTAATGCTATAACTGTTATTTATCATCATTATTAAATTTTAAAATTCGTAAAAGCAAAATTGTAATAGTTAAATTTAAAAAATGAAAAACTTTACAATAATTCGATAAAAAGTTATAATATCAATCAAATGTCAAATTTAACATTCGCTATACTTGGTGAAAAATTTGGTAACAAATTTAGCATTTACCATAAAAAATAGCACTTCATTGGAGAGTTTTTTTTTTTTTTTTTTTTTTTTTTCCCCCGCAGAAATACTAAAATTTAATATAGGCACATTTTTTAGGTATTCCATTAGAGATGCTTTTAAGACCATCTACAATCTATATGCTAATTTCAATGTTATATTTGCTATAAAAAAAAAAGAGTGTGAATACAGTATATTTGAGACTTTGTACTCCAATGTACTTCCCTTGCGTCATTAGTATTAGGCTTTGAAATTTTTGAGTAAAATTTTTAGTATTCGAAGAATTTAAAAATGATAAAAATAATAATGCTTAGATGCAAAAATTAAGATATCAGCCAATAACCATTATCAAATGGCAATGCCAAAATTTAATATTGACACATTTATATTTAGTAATGCCTGGAAAAAATTGTTCCACTGCCAATTTCTGTCTTAAAGCCCTCACCAATGGTAAATTAGCTCTGGACAGGGATCAATCAGGCCCAAATATTATTTCAGAGCCAAGTGCCTTCTTTATCTGAAAGTTCATCTCCAAAGTATAGCAGCCCAATTAACTCCTAGCCCATTTCAAACACTTTGTTTTGCAACTCTTTTTGCCCTTTTAAGCCTATTAGAGATGGACAAAAATTAGGTGATAGGCCTTCAGGGAAAGAGTTATCTATGATCGAGTGAGAGTGTCCGCTCTCATTAAATTTTTATTTTTCTAAACAATTTTATCTTTAATATCTTTAAAATCTTTATGTTTTTCTCATTTTAACCCCATTAAAAATTGATTATTAAAAATTTTATCATTTAATGTATGCACCCATTGAAATAATATATTTGGCTCCGCCACTAAATCAGAGTTATACCAAAGAAGTTTATTTAGATCATAGTATTATGATAAAATTGGATCTGATCAGATCAATTTAGGGCATTTCACTCTAGTGGTAAATTTCTTTATGCCAAGACCTGATGGAGAAGTATTACCTAGAACTAGAAGTCTTGGTTCATGTTCTTACTATATCACTCAGGCTGAAGGAATATATATATATATATATATATATATATATATATTTTGGGGGCTATGGAAAGGGTTGCAAAGATAAGAGTGTGGGATAACTCCCGGGTAGCAAGACAACTCCACATGACATATGGATCCCTCAGCATGGATTGCCAATGTACCCCGCTCATCGCGGCAAGATTAACACCCACAACTGATAAGGAGACCGGGCTCTTGCTACTCCACCTGCTACTCCACCAAATGACCGGAGGTAACTCAACCTGAAGTTATACTACCCTAAATGCAGACATACATAACAGAACTGAAGTTTATAAGAATCCAGTTTAAAAACAAAGACATAAAGAGAACTGAAACTTATTCCCTAATATTATATTCCCTTCCAATTGTAAGATGAAAACATGTCTATCGAATCTGTATATGTACAACAAAAGAAATATATATATATATATATATATTTGCTTTCATATTCTATTGCCGTATCTTCCGATATCATATAAGCGTGAAGCAACTGCTTACGAGATCGGAGATCACACTTTGTTATCAGTCCAAAGATTGTAACCAGAGATAAGGGAGCTCATGGCGAAGGCAGCAAATGCGAGGAAGGCCATCCCTACTGAAGCACTCGCCATCTCGGTGAACTCATCTTTCCCCCAGTTTGATTGCCAGTCATCGACCCTGGTGGCCGCCGATGAAGATGCTGATATGAGAAGATATGCTAGTACCTGCCAATTGAATTAACCATTCAGTGCACGACCAAAACTATAGTCCCCAAAAGCCTTTGAACTCAATCCGTGCAACCGTAGTTCCTAAGCATATTCAGTAAATCAGAATTGTATTTATACGGATGGGAAAGCCTTGATCCAAGAAATTTATAGATTTGTTTGAAAACCTTCATGACACTTGAAAGTCTACGTAGTCCAACAAAACTAGAATTGGCAAGACTGCCATCAAAATAGACAGCCATCACAATAGAGGTCACTACTAATTTAAGCTATGCACTGCCAATCAATTATCAACCAACAGTTTAACCAGCCGATATCAAATATTCGCCAAGCTAGGGTCTCGACAAAATCAGTTCAAATCTTCAACCGAATAGTTATCATCCTGATCAACCACACCAACCCCTTCTAGTGACCACGATCTATTGCAACAAATTGTTATCAGAGACCCTTCTAAACAGAAACATGTACTCTGCAAATACCCTTCTCAGAGATCCCAACTGTTTAACCTGTCCCACACTCCTATACTATTTCGACTAAATTTAATTCAAAGGTAGGTAGTGAACAGCGTGAACTAGGTGTCCTTAGTAAGATCAACATATCCTATAGTTGAACGAAGCTTAAAGATTGTGACAATTAACTGGAGCAGCATTCGAGTTCAATGTCAATTACTTGCCTGATCCATGAAGAACGTGAAGTGACGACAAAGGTGGTGGCGGATCACATGTTTCCCGGAGACAAGATGGTATGCTAGATCATAAGCTTGAAATAACGAATATGCAAACGCGAAAACATTCACGGACAGACAATACCTGAAAACAAAACAGGTTTCACAGTCGAATCATCTAGAAACAAGAAAAACAAACTTGTACACCAATAAATTTTTTTTTTCAAAAAAAAAAAAAAAAGGATGTTTCATAAGATCATTGAGACAACCCAAATTGCACAAATCAGCCATTTATAAAATTAGTAAAGAGTCAAGGGTATTCTGTTTAAAAGTCAACAGCTTTGTATAACTGTCTCAAAATAGAAAAATAAACCTTCAGCAAGTCAGATTCAGAGTAAATATAGCTATAAAGCATTAATTTCTCTCTCTATATGTATAGATATGCATATATATGTGTGTGTGTGTGTGTGTGTGTGTGTGCGGGTGTGGGTGTGTGTGTGTATCTATATATAGCTCTGATAGTCACAGCACCAATCAAAGAAAAGGACTGTAAAAGGAAGGTCTCTCAATGAAGCACAAACAAATCAATCAGCATAATACGAAGTAATTACTTCTAAAGGAACTATCTTTTTTTTTTTTTTTTTTTGCGGTGTGAAAATTAAGACCAAGAATTTGAATTTCTGAAACTGTCACAAACGAACACAGAGACGATAATGGCAAAGACAAATTCAAATTCAGAGAGAGAGAGAGAGACAGACAGACCTGTATTCCTTGTATCGATCAAAGGAATCGCCGCTCCAACCCTGAGTCTTATCGGCGGCCATGACCGAGAAGGAAATCAAGCAGAGCACGAATTCACTGACACGAAACCCTAGCGCCGCGCTCTTCAAAACCTCCTCCTTCCTCGGCCTCCTTCCCGTCGAACTCCTGAAATCCGACCTCCGGCCACGGCCTCCGTCTTCGACTCCACTGCCTCCGGCGGCGGGCCCGACCTTGGCGACCGAAGTTGGCGCTTCCTCCCTTGTCGCTTTGTTGACGATCAACTCTGAAGGCGGCTTCGCCGGCGCAGTCGCATTCTGGTGCGGTTTCTTCTGGTGATCGGGCGAGTAGTGGTTGAGACTGACCTTCTCGACGGCGACGATAGCCCTGGAGATATCCGGCGGCTTCTCCGGTGAGTTGACCGGCGACTCGTATGGCGGCGTCTCGGGCGGGTCACCGGCCTCGGATCGGAGAGGCGAGTGGAACCGGAGAGGCGAGTGGGGCGAGTCCATTTGACCAGAAGATTCCGAGTTCCTCGAAGAGGATTTCTTCATGGCTCCTCTGCTCTGTTGGTGAGGCTGTTCCGTTTGAGCTTTGGCTTTCGATTCCATTGTTTTTTTATTTTTTTCTCGAACTTTAATGGCGGGTAAGAGGGAAAAAAAGTGCTGTTTGGGAAGAGAGAGAAAGGCAAAGAAAGTGGGAGACCGGCGAAAAGAAAAAGTTCACAGGAGTCTTTCACTTCATGCTTCGTTGGTGGGGACCACTTCACACGTGGCACAGATTGTTCCTCAGTCACTTAAGGAGGAAGTTTTCTAAGCTGTAAACGCCCCACGAATTTATCTCTCAATACAGCCAATTAAATGTTGTCAAGTCGATAACAAACTAAAAATTGATGATGTGGCATCATTCTATTCAACAAATGTTCTGCAGATACGAGGTGTTCCTGTATAATAGCGTTGCCCGATTGTGGAGTAAAAATAAGGAGTTTCGGTTCTAACTGCAAATTAAGATATTGTTGAGGGTCAAAGTGAAAAGACCGAGATTCGTTATTATTAGCAAATTGGGTGACTGTTGAGGGTCAAATTGAAATGTAGAATTGGCGTTTTACCAAAAAATATTTGATTTTTGTTTTCTTTTTTGAGATAATAAAGTAATAAACAGAATATTTGATTTTTGTTTTCTTTTTTGAGATAACTATAAGATTTGATTTTTGTTTTCTTTTTTTTGGAGTTTTTCTTTTTCTTTTTTCTTTTTTTTTTTTTGAGGAGAGAACTTAAATGAATTGGATAAATAAACCTAAAAAAAAAAAAAGGAAGTTTGAGTCTAATTAACGGCATCAATGATCTTACTCTGTTATTGGTATTTTTGTAAGAAGAGGTACAAGAAAAGAATATAAAGTGATTGATGTATCTCCAAAATTGGAAAAAGAATTTTTTTTTTTTACATTTTTTTTGAAAATGTTTAAATTATGTTAAATTTAGAAAAATGATCATTTTTAATAAAATGATCAATTACTTTTTTAAAAATTTTTATTAGGGTCAATCTGGTTAATCAATATTGATAAATTAGTTATTGACTATAATTTTAATTAATGATTAGTAATTGACCATGGTAAAACATTAATGGAGCATAAATAAATTACTATTTTCATAGAGTAAAAAACTAACATACAGGGTTTGTTTGGTTCCCCATTTCAAACTTAAATTTTTATCTCAGTTTTTATCTTTTTCTGAAAAAGTTTTTTGTCTTTTCTGAAAAAGTTTTTTGTTTTTTCTGAAAAGTCAACAAAAATTACTATTTAAACTTAAAATTTCCAACTCAAACCGTTTCACCAAACGGACCCACAGTTTTATCTCTTTTCTTCATCTCTCTCCTTACCCTAGTTGCCACAACACTCCTCCCTTCTTTCCGATGGTTGCAAACAGCAACCCCGTGCGAATGGCACGTCAAGATCTTCATCTTTCCCTCTTCCTATCGTTGCCCTCTCCAGTGCATCGCAGCCGTTGAAAATTTGATTGATCGATAAAAATAACCACCGATCACTTATCTAAGAAAAACGTTTTACTATTTTTTAAAAGGGTGACCAAAACTAGCCAACCCACCAAATTTCTTAATTTTGAAAGGTTACATATACTTAAACTATAGCTTGTAATTTTTTTTTGGTGGTTTAAAAATTGACATTATTAGATAACTGAGAGTAACTTGACACATAATGCATGATATTTGTTCAAGACACTTCGAATTTGCTAGGGTTACCATTATATTTCTCTCTATAAATCTTCACCTTTAAGCAAAAATAATGACAACCATAAATAACTATCATGATTTTAGATAGCTGTACAATAATTCTATGTCAATGTTAGCAAGGAAACTAAAAGGCTGCTAAAACTAAAGACTCCTAAAATTATATTGCCAATGTCTTAACGGCTAAGAGTAACTATAAGAAGGTTACATGCCAAAAAATTGGAAGGAAAAAAAAAAAAAAAAAGAATTGGTGAGTGAAGAAAAATATTTAAAAAAAAAAAAAAGTTTGAGTGGAAACTTTATGAGGTAGATTAAAGTAGAGTTCTTTTGGATTTCTTTAAAGAGTGGGCTATCCTTTTGTGAGGTAAAGGCAAATATTCCACCTTACTTTATCACTCTCTTTTGCTTAATTGATTCCTTCTAAAATGTCCAAAATAGGCATTCCATGCACAAACTTAAAAAAATAATAATAATAAAAATAAAAAGTAGTTTTGCATGGTGGAGATTGCACCAATCCATGCATGGCACGTGTCCCTTCCCAATACTCCTACCCTACAACTCTCAACTCTCAAATAGTATATACCTAAAGGAGCAAGAAAAGCATCCAATATATATACACACACATATATATATATTCTTGCCTCCTATATATATATATATATTCTCACTGTGCTAATGTGATTACAAATAAACCAAGATGCCTTTAGTCTTTTATATCTTAGAAGGAAGCCACCATCAAATTTGCCTTTTTCACTTTAAGCAACAAGAAAGATAATCATAATTAATTATCAAAATGATATTCATAATCTACTTTACTTAGTAGAGGCTATCTCTTAAACTCGGCAATGACTGACTAAATAATAACTTAATTTCTCTTCGGCAAAAAGATAGTAATTGCCTAATTATTGCTGCAAGGCTACCGATTCAATGTTTATTATCATTCGATGAGATAAAACGCACTTCGTCTTTTGATATAAATAGTTATGACTCAACATGGACATTACTTAATGGGTGGGGGCTACAAATTCAAATTCATTAGTCCTTGGTGGAACGATATAACACGTTTCGTCTTCCGACACATGTACCGATGACTCAATTGTGTGCATACTCGGCACGTAAGGTCCCCGGTTCCGCCTTAGAACTACAAATGGCCCACTCAAAACTAAAAAGAATGACAAATGACAAAAGCAATTCATTATCTGATTGAAAAAAAAAAAAAAAAAAAAAAAAAAAAAAAAAGGAAAAACCAAACAACATCCAGAAGCAGTCATAAAGAAACTCTCAACTCGATTATGTAGCAGTTTATTACTTGTAAAGTTAATTATGGTCATTCAGCAAAACTGATATACAGCTCTCAAAATTAGAAAAAGAAAAAGAGAATTTGAATCTGACGACTAAAAAACAAAATCTCGAGATCAATAAATAAAAACAGGTGTCTTCTACGTAGGGTAAACAGATAAAATTCCTCAATAGTATTGCCCTCTTCATATATATATATATATATATTGGTTCTACAAAGGAGGTAAGAACTCGGAAGATTTGAAGAGACTGTGAAGCTCAATGTGGTAGTTTCAAACGGTTGAACAGCACAAGAAAACTTTGCTCAGGGACAACATAAAGGAAACCTAAATCTGCACCTTTCACATATGGTCCCATACCCTGCATTACGCGAGAGATTAAAGAAAATGCCAAGAGATTTAAGATTAAGCAAGCCAATAATTTGGAACGTCTGAATTGATAATAGAGAAAATACCCCAAACGTCCCGTGTTTCTTCGAAATACCATGTTTGCCCCTCTTATTATTCAAATGTCTCAAGTATCCATTATGTTTTGAAAACAGTAAAAAAATATATACGGTGGACTAATCTTATAATAAATATACTTAGGATTTATGTATAGCAAAGGAGCAAACATGGTATTTTAAAGGAACACGGGGAGCATTTAGAGTATTTTCTTTGTTAATAACGCCTTATTAGTTGTAGCTGTAGAAGGAAGAAATGTTGGAATTTGTCCCGAACAATATGGTTACCTTGCCATTGAGCTGCAGAAGTTCTCCCTCAACCCATTGTGGATTTCGGAACCCGAATTCAGCTATTCTTCCTTGACCCTTATGGCTTGCAACCTGGGTTAAATGGCTGATATATGAGCTTACAACATGTTGCAAAGAGACAGAAATCCATTTGACGCATCATGCATTTAATAGATCTTCAATAATATATATTATCTATGGAAAATTGAAGCAAAATGGATTTAAAACAATGACTTTGGTTTACTAGAGACATTAGCTCGGAGAAAATGAAATGCTTAAGGATTCTATTAAACAGATATTAATAGAATAAAGTATCTAGAAAAAGGTGTTTAGTACCATTGAACCGAATATGCATTTGCAAGGCAATCTATTCACGCACAAAAACATCCACATACGTTTTTCTTCACATGCAATAAGAATCTAACAAACATAAAATAGTCAGTTACCACTCCTAATTCCTCTGGATACATCCCGCGGTTGGAAACACGATTCCCCCTCCCAATTTTAGCACGGAATGTCACCTGGATAAACAGAGAATCACATAAGTTAGTATATTATTACTCATGGTATAGATATATGTAAGCACACAATTGCATTCAACAAAAGAGTTATTAGACCTGTCCTGCAGGTACATTCAGGTCCCCTGTTAGTTTCACTGCCTCCACGTATTCGAAGAACTCCACATCTGAAGGATTGTCTTTAACATCCGAACCATTCCAGTGGCCGAATTTACGCCTCAATTGTACTACCTCAGTGCCATATGGGCCAAATGCACCAACATAGAGGCCTATATTTCAATCAACAGGATTCCCTTACAAGATGGTCGTTTGCTAATATCCGAACATACAAATAGGGAAAAGGAGAGGACAAGGGATGAGGAGTAGAAAAGCATAACTCACCATCAAATGGATCTAGATCTCCGTTGGAAGTGTTTATTCGGTTAAAAGTGGTAGATTCCGATAACCTACTCCTTTTCTGTGCTTGACTAACAGCAAGTTTGACTATTTCCCGTGCATTTCTTGAAACCTGTAAAATAACAAATAAGCATGCAATTTTGCACCTGTAAATTGTAGGGATCAAATAAAGAAAGAGGGTCCACAAAACTCAATACGGTGAAGGGGATTCGGAAAAAAAATAAAAACAAAAAAAATAAAAACAAAAGGCCCCTTCAAGATTAGGATGGTTTATATTTTGTAATTTTTTCACCGTCAAGTTTAAGATGAAATTATAACCGTGGCAGATACTACATTTCTACAACAAATATGAGAAATGAAAGTTAGAAGCAACAAAATGATAGTCTTCTAGAAATCTCTAGATTAAAGACAATCTTGCTTTAATCATGTTCATTTAAGAACTTAAAGTGACCCGTTAACATCGGAACCTTGTCACCATTTGAAGAAGGCATCTAATGTTGATATACTAGATTCCGGACAAATAGAGCTCAAACTCACCTTTGAAGAAACCTTATCAGATTTCCAAAATGCTTTGGCAACATCAGGAGGCATAAGCTCAGAGATGCCTTGAGCTGCCAGAGCTGCCACTTTGACGTTTGAAACTTTTTCTGTTGCATCATTATCTACGCCTCTACCAGGGATATGCAGCAGAAAAGAATCCCTCTCCATATCTTTGATTTCAGCTGGATGGCGCACATACTCATCCTTAGTCGAAGTATCTTCATTGTTATGTACGACTCCGCCAATAAAAAGTTTCATATCTAAATCCTTCTCATCTTCCGTTGTATCACCACCACCCAAAGTGACCTCGTCAGGCTGGATCTCATCCAACTCACTTGCATCATCTTCAGAATTCTCATCAGAATCCTCATTCTCATTATTGTCTTGCATCAACTGCTTCACAGCATCGGTGTCCTCTAGCACTTCCTCGGTAACATTAACGTTCATGACTTTAACTTTCAAGCCTGGAATTTTCTCTTTCAGAAAATTTATCACACTTTTTATTCCCTCCTCAGTTGCTTCCTCAATATTAATTCCCTTCTCCTCACCTTTTTCTACTTTATCTTCATTTCCCTGAACATCTACAACGGACACATTCTCAACTTCAGAAGGGGATTCTCTATTTGTTGGTTTAGTCACTGATATAGTGGAGTTCTTTGAATTGCCTTTGGGTCGTTGCAAGTACACAACCTGTCAACAGATACGACATTGGAGAGGTCACATCGAGGTCAAGAGATGGGATCCGCATCTGATGGTTTTCAAAAAGCATGTAGATCGATTCCATGACAAACAACCTAGAACAGATGTTAATTTACTTTTCACACCACAGTAACATGGTCCAAACTGTGAATATACTTTTACTAGACCTAGAAAATTGAACATTTACAGATAAATATCTGGCGATTTTTTATTTGAAAGGAACGACAGCTCATAGTGGTTTAATGTCATGCTTAAAGTAAAAATGCTACATGGTTAACTAGTTATCATCAAAAGGGTTTTGAAAAGGTTTTACAAGCAGTGTCCCCGAAGTGGTTTCAGAATGTCTAAAAGAATGTTATAAATTATTATCCTACTAATTTAAAAACTAATGACTTAGGTTACACGCCGTGAACAACCTTATAAAGTTTAAAGTTATTGAAACAAACCTTTTTAACCAAAAGTCTTACAGCGCCTTATCTTCTCAAATCTCAACTAAGCGCACAAATGTTCATGAGCTATAATCTATTAGAAGAATTTGTAAGTACCTGCATCACATAAGTCTCATCGGGATTTTTCACCACAAAAATTTCAAAAAGTGGAGTTCCTGGAGATGCGGTGACCAACTGTCTGTAACAACACGAGAATCAGCAACACTCTCAAGTAGATTTTAACATAAACACCACAAGAAAGATCTTACCTCGGACTGTAACTCCTTCCAACAAATCTGCCAACGCCAGGAGTAATCTGTATCAACCGGCCAAACGGGTCATCTGAGTCTTTCGAGTACCCTACCCACCAGCCTACCTGCTCATTGATGGAAAATAAGTTGACAGTGGACACCATCATAATTAAATGAATATAATAGCAAGAACAACGAAAAAAGAAGCCGCCTTTCAAGCCAAAGAGATCATAATTGTATCGAAACGTAAATACTCAAACCAAGTCAGTAGACTTTCATTGATAACGAAGCGAAGGTCAGAAGTTGATAAGATGCTTACCAGGCCACTTCCAGTGTGTCTACACAACTTCGAAGCATCATGGTACCGCTCTTCATCTATTGCAATCTGTAAATAAGTAACCGAGACCACATAAGTGAAAATTTTGTTAAGTGAGTAAGTTCATTCCTCTAGTGATATAAATTGCTCAAGCACCAACCTTCAATTGAGACATGATTTCAGCAACACTGTCCTTCGATGTAGCTTCTTCGATAGCCATCTTCAGCTTCGCGGCTTCTTGGAAGTCTTCTTTCTCAATTGCATCTTCAAGTTGGAACTGCAAACCATAGCAATAGAATCAAGTTAAACTAACATGTCCAATGTATTCCTGAATTAATTTTCTTACTTTATACATTGCACCAGCTCTAAACACAGTGGACTTGTCCTTAAAATAAATAAATTAAAATAAAATAACCTGAACTTTTTGGATCCAAAATTCTTTTTGATGCATTAAACCAATCAAAATTCTAATTTCCCTTGAAAAGTTAAAGAAGGCATTGATTCTGTATAAGTACCTTCAAAGCAGCGAAAAAACATTAAACTAAACGAAATTTAGCAACTTGGCTCTTTTAGTATACTGTGAATAAACCTCAATTCTTAATTCAACTCAAAATTCTTAAGAAAAACAAAAAACAAAAGGTACCCATTTCAGATATTTGACACGAGAACACTTGGCAAAAAACAGACTTAAAAAACAAATCAATTTCTCCACCTTTCTTTTTTTCTTTCTTTTTTTTTTTTTCAATTTTTATGGGAAAAGGATTAAAGGTATTTGCAAATTACCTTAAGAACGGAGGCAAAGCTCTCAGCTTGTTCAATCTCGGAGAAATGGCGGCTCCACCGATTCCAATCCCACTCCAAACAAGAAGAAGACCCAGAAGAAGTGTTACTACTACACTCATTGCTGCCATTACTGCACCGGCAAGACAAGCTCGAGTTTCGGCGATTCCTAGAAAAACAAGAAGAAGAAGAAGAAGAAGAAGAAGAAGAGGTTTGGTGCTTGGATTGAAGAGAGAAGCCGCAACCGAGAAGGAAAGTGAGGCGATTGTTGAAGGATTTCTTGGCAGAGAAATCTGAACAGCAAAAGGGTCTGAATTGGGGAGGAACCGACATGGACATGGCTTGACCCACTCCCCAAGCGTTGGCCACAGCCATTGTTGTTGTTATCTTCTTCTTCTTCTTCTTCTTCTTCTTCTTCGGAGAAGCCGAAGAGGTTGGAGAGAGAAGAGATTGTCTGTCGTCCGGGTCTTGTTCAATCTCACCAACTTCTGCGGTGTGCTGTGAAATGAAACCTTGTAAGGAAGAAGAACAAGGAGATGCTGATGATGATAAAACGATAAAGATGGTGATGTTGTTTCTTTCTATGGAAATGGATAAACTCGCCACGCCCCACCTGGCTCGCTAAATGTCGAACCAAGCCAAGTCCATGAACCCAAGCCCAACTACCCCCACCTTTCCCCTTTTTTTTTTTATTTTTTTATTTTAAATAAAGGATTATTTACATTTCCTAACATGCATTTTGTTTGTTTTTATTTAGAAAATATATTATGTGTTTTGAATGTTTATATTTTTATACAATTAGATTACATTTAGTATATAACTTTATATACTTTCTTCATCAACATTTAGTTTTGATATCAAATACCTAAATTACCCTTGAAAAGAAAATCAAAATTAGTATTATTTGTACATGTACTTTGTTTTCATTCAAAAAAAAATATACCGTGCGTTCTAAAGTTCTACATTTTTATATTATCTAAATTTATAAATTTAGAAGATGATTTTTAATATTGAAAATAGTTAAACTACCCTTTAAATTATAAAAACTAATTGAATAAATTCTAATTTATATATTAAAAGCTAAATAAAAGAGCTAAGGTGGGAGTCGGAAGAGATGTGTGAGAGTGGGGTGGGAAATGGCTGTATCAATGCGATATATATATATATATATATATTTTTTTTAAATAAGGGAATTATTACATTTCATCCACTTTATATTGTTAAACTAGTACGCTGTATTTTGAGATTGGAGTTATCAATAGTGCCCTAGTAATAGATATTCTCTAGTACAAAATAACTCAAAATGTTACTTTATTACTTAAAATTGTGTTTGTTTGCTACAAATCTCTTCAATATTGTTACAATTTTTCTGCTCGAACATGATCACAAATTAGTTTTATACAATAAAAAGAAAGAAAAAATTGATGGATGACTTGTTAATGTTTTCCCCTATGAACATATACATACGTTTAGAATATAAATATACATTATTTCAATCCCTCAAGCCGAAAGGGCATATACCAAAGTGATCCATATAGTTTAGACCCCCACCATTACAAAAAAATTTGGGGGGTGTCAACCGGCCAAAAAAATAAACCAAATTGTAATGCCACTCCTATCATCTACTATTGTATATGTTTCCAAAGTACTAAGATAAGAAGAAAACTTGCAAAGTGCAAAAAGGTTACAAAAGGCCATAAACATCTATCTCTCTCTCTCTCTCTCTCTCTCTCTCTATATATATATATATATATTTAGTGGACCACAAATCAAACAAATAAATCAAGTTTATATAATTTTCTTGAAATTGCAACCGTGTGTGCTTCTCACGTTGAGCTCCACAAACTCAACAGCAGCATCACCTCCAATTGGAATTGAAATTTTGAAGATATTTTAATTTAAGCTAAGTTTAATTTTGAAAATGTGTGTTTGGTTAGTTTAGAATAAAAACAAATAAAAATTTGAAGTGTGTTCAAATATATATATATATATTAATATAGATTTTATTTTGTTTCTCTCGAAATAACAAAATTATGAACTTTTAAAATTTGAGTTTCTAATATTGTGTTTGGTTGGAGGGAGAGATGGAGGGAGGGAGAAGGTGGAAGGAGAGTCACATTCCATCGTTTGGTTGAAGGGAAGAATGGAGGGAGAGAGTCTCCGTCTGGGCCAAGCTCTCCCTCTACTTTTTAATTTGAAAAGACTATTATACCCATATTTTAAATTAGTAAAATATTTTTTTACAAAAGGACATAAATCATTTTTTTTAAATGACATTTGGAAATATATTTTGGAGATGTCCCCTAAACGAGCCATAATAGTTAGTTCAGATCATAAGTTTAAGAGTAAATTAGAATGGTAAATTCAAATTTTTTATAAGAAACAACACTATAATAAATTTTTTAATAATGTCAAAAACAGTCTCCAGACGATGAACTAAACGGTTATTATGAGAAAAGGAAAAAAGCGACCAGAATTCCCACTACAGATAAACATTAATGAGTTTATACAAGTCTATATGTGGTCACTGCCTCACAAAAACGACAATTAGAAGAAGAAGAAGAAGAAAAAAAAAGGGAAACCAGTTAATAGTGTTCTTATGTGAAAGTTGTGTGTGGCAAATTAAATGAAAAAAAGAGGCTATAAAGGATATAAGAGAACCAAGAAAACTAGAAAAGCAAAAGACAGAAAAAAACCACAAAACTAATCTAAACATTGATTAAGCAAAAAACAGAAAAAGGGTATTGTTTTTTTACTCTCATCTCCAGGAATCTATAATCTTGAGAAGCAATGAAGCTATTTCCTTCATTACCGTTTACAAAATACAATTTCTTGAGCTTACTATGCAACGGCGGCCATAGCGACAATAACACGTGACGGCCAGGTTCGGACTTTATATCCATTTTAGCTTTTCTCAGCAACAAGGGTTAGAAACTGTAGTTAATTTGTGAAAAAATAATCCAGGAAACAGTTTAGCGTTGTGGTGGTGTGGAGGGACCAACGGGCATGCGTGCGTTAGATGTCACCAGCTCTATGCTTGATATATCCCGATGGGCTATTGCCCCATCTCCATTCTCCATGGTTTCAAAGGCACGGTCTGCATCATTCCCAGCTCCCGCATTTTCTGTACGGACCGGCCGAAGCATGCCGTGCAATCTCAACAAATAGCTCTGACTGGGAGGCTGTTCTCTAACATACCGGCTTGCAGTCATGATACTGGCAGATGACCGCTCAGAATCAGCACGAAGATTGGACAAAGCACTGAGGTCAAGATTAGGGAACACAGAGCAGCGGCAACGAGGACATTTTACATTCAAGCGAAGCCACTCATCAATGCATTCGACATGGAAATTATGAGCACAAGGGAGGCCACGAACCTGCACTTTGGAAACAATATATGATTAAACTCGAGATAAAGTATAAACTGTCACATATATCTAACGAAATTTACCTCATTGCCAACATGGAACTCTTCCAAGCAGATGGGACACTCGCTGCAATCAGTCGGAACAGCCTTTAGGCGGAACTTTGGAAGTTCCTGAATGAGTGCTTCCACTGCTTCTCTCTGAAAAATGTAGACAAAGACTTCAACATCGAATATTCCCAATAAAAGAGACAGCTGAATACAAGGGAATTCTTGACATCGAAAAACGGTACACACATAGATAAGACATGCTTGGAAAAGATCCCATACAAGATGTTCTGGCAATACTTTTTGTCAAGTTAGTGTTGACTTGATCATGGAAAAATAGCTTAAATAGCCAATTAGGCTGAAAAACAAAAAGACCATCTGCTTCAAAGACTCTCACTCTAGCATCAGCACCTTAAGCCAAAACAAAATGCGGGTCACCTTAGAAAAAATAAGCAATTACCTGAGCTGGACTCAAGTAAAGTCCAGGTTGGTAGGCAGCAGCATCTTGGCCCATGCCTCTGGTTTCTTGACCTGCGGCTTCAAATGCCCAATCAGGGACACGAATCATATCAATCAAGACCTGCAAAAGTGAGGGAAATTCTTTCTGATTGCAGTTTCACAGGATTTTTCCTCTGAAATATCACATAAATATTGCAAAACAAACACTGAAACACTAGAGTGACAATTACAATTAAGTGGGTCCGTTACAAAGGCAAAACCCCATCCAATTAGCTAACAAAAGAAACAAGTTATCTCCAACATTGGAAGAACACGACAAATAAAAGATAAAGCATGGGCTTTAAACTGCATGCCAACAAAGAGCTCCAACAAACCACAGGCGGAAAACAAATAATAAACTAATAATCTTAAATTCTAGTTGTTGTTTCCATGTAAAATATACCAACTGTAATCCATTTTGATAGTAACACGGATACACAAACATTAATTTTTATCACAGTTAGCGGTTAGACGTTAGTGGTTAGCTCATTTTTGTTGCTGGCTATAGCATAGGAACTGACCATTTTCATCGCCTTTGGGTGTAAGCTTAGAAATATCCCTAAACATGACCAACCTTCCTTCACAAACTATAAATTATAAATAACCGAGTTATACTGCTTACCCCATACTCCGATATAGGTATCCCCTGCTGTGCACGTAATAAGTGTGCCTGTCTTCGAGTCAACCACTACCGAGAGAAGTATAAAAAGCAAGGATAAGAAATCCCATACTATTTTATTAAAAAAGAAGAGAATACGATAAAAATGGAAATGTAGGAATCGAACCCCTGAATAATTAAAAGGGGCAAGCTGCAATCAGAACAATTTCTAACCTTCCCAAATGATATGCAGGCAATGCAGAGGAGTGCACAGTAGCTAAAGAGTAACCAAATAAGGAAACCCCATTTCTGACCTTGTTCCGGCAACTGCAAGCCATTAAAATGTGTTAGCCGAAACCAAGTTTGTCCTCTACTGATGATGACACCATCCTTATATAAAAGAAAAGACACGACACAATGTATTTAAGTTAACATGACTTACGCAGTCTCTAGCTCTTTTGAACCACAGGGTACCAATTACTGTCCAAGCCCAGAGAAATGGATAGAGTAGCAGAGAAAGAATTGAAAGCACCACTACTCTTCCACAAAAACGAGCATACATCTGCTGCCACCCAAAATCCCTAAAAAGAGGAAGAAAAAAATTAATCATATAGAAAGGCACCAACTAGCATTCAGCTTTTCAGAGGCCAAAAGGAACTAAGCTGGAAAAAACAACACAGCCATGGAGCAAGAAAAAGGAAGAGGAAAAGGAAACGGGTCAAAGTTAAACATCATGCTTGAATGGCATAGAGCATTTCTGTGCATACCGTAGCATAGGCCATTTCCCCACAACCTCATATCATATCCCTTTCAGTCTTCCGATAATCCAGTTGAACGAACCATCATTCATGCTTTACATAAGGTTCCACTGGACATGATAGGACCATCTCAAGTACTCATTGCACATCATTTTTATCGACATGTGCAATTCTTAATCTTTACATATGCATTAACGTTAAGCTCTGCAATTGGTAGATCCACTATTTCATCTTAACATCCTACAGCCAAGCTCATATCCCAACAAGAATTTCTCAGCTCTAGCCTGTTTGGTTCTTAGGTTTGAACAATAAGTTTGAACAAAAAATTCAAAATTTTAGGGAGGGAAAACACCATAGAAAAAATTTTAACTTGTGGGTCTGAACCCTACCAAGCTCATATCCCAATGAGAAATTATCAAGTCTAGCCTGTTTAGTTCATAGGTTCGAACAACAAGTTAGAACAGAAAACTCAAATTTTCAGGAGTCAAAACACTGTAGAAGAAAGTTTGAATTGTGGGTCTGAACTCGTTTGCCAAACAAGGGCAATTAATTACCATTTCCCTTTTGTCCCTTTTTCTTTTTCTGCATCAGATATGATAGTTTATGTCCAATTTATGTCGCCCAGTTTCTATACACTACTAAAGTTTCAGAAATTAACTTCAACAGGTTTAAAGAAAGATGGCCTTACAAACCCATTCCAGCTGCAAGTCCATTATCCACAAACATCAGCAGACGAAAAGCAAACACCGTGGTGTAATCAACCTGAAGCAACAAAAATTAATTTAACCAAAAAAAAAAAAAGCCCATCAAAATTAGAAAAGAAAATAACTTGATCTTTCTTCGTAACTCACCACAATCCATATGTGCAATGGGTATGTACAAGAATGATAACGCTTCCAATTAATAGCAACAATTACTCTTTTATCATTAAAAAAAAAATGGTAAAGGAAAACAATTGAAACCCATAACCGACCAGGGAGGAGAAAAAAAAAAAAAAAAAGATAAATTTAATACCCAGTAGCTTCAATAAAGCAAGCTAATTTCCTAATCAAACTACCAAAAAAACTCGAAATTTGATGAGAATTTAAGATTGAATCTGAACAAGAAGAGCCAAAGATAACGAAATCACAAAATCGTTAAAAAAGGATACACGCTAGTCGCGAGCATGGACAGGAAGAACCCGTCGTACCTGAAAAACAGAAATTGAAAAACTCACATCAAATCCCGATTACTGGCTCAATTGCGCAAGTATCTATGTGTATATATATATGCACCGACATACAAATATGGAAGTACATACGCACCACTTGAAATCGACGCCTCGAATGGCCATGGAGGAGGACGGAGAATGAAGGAATCTCTAGGGCGAAGAGGGCAAAGATTCGACGATCTTCATTATCAAGAAGGAAAATGCTTAGAATCCGAGAAGCGAAACAAGAGGCGAATCTTTCATGAACCTGAGCAAGAGAGAGAAAGTAGAGAGAGAGAGAGAGAGAGAGGTGAGGTAGTGAGGCTGCACTAGAGAGATATGGAAGACGAAATGGTGACGGCGGTTACTTCTTTGCCGTTACTTGACGGCAGTTTTCGTACGGAAAGAAGGACGAGTGGTGCAAAAAAAAAGGGGGGTTAAATTGCATTGGTACCCTTGAACTTATGACTTGATTGTAATTTGCGGCTTGAATTTTTAATTTTAGTCATATGCATCCTAATCTGTAGCAATATGTCCTATTGGTAATTATGTTAATTTTTATATTGAAATTGCCATGTGATTTAGAAATGAGTTTTCAATTAATAACATGAATAATCATTTTTATCTATTTTAATATATAATTGTTAAGATTAAGGTTTTTACTTAAGTTAAATAAATATTTTTTAGGTTGTTAAAAATTTGAGAAAATAAGGATGCAAAGTGTTGAAAATACGGGCACAAAAGTGTTCTTGTTGTATTAGTTCACATTAGAATGTCGAGTTGTAGGATTTCAGAGAATGATAAATTAAAAAGATAAAAATCTTTGAATAGAATGGCTTCATATGTATACATTAATAACTAAACAAAATGATAAGAAAATGTTTACCTTAATTCTATTAGATTATAAATTTAAACTCACAATTTAAATTATAAAATTTAATTTTTAGCAAGAAATAACACCGAAAAAAAGTTCAAAAGATTGATCAAAATTAAGTGCCAAAAAGGTTATAAATCTTCAATTTAATTCTCTCCAGGTCAAACTACTAGAGAGTTTTTCATTTTATTTTTTATTTTTTTCTATAAACCACGTGTCATCTTACATTTTGAATTTGTTGTCGTATCATCTTTTTATTTCTTTTTTGTTAATAAAACGACGAGTCGTACTGCCTTCTTATATTTGTTATCGATATAAAAACGTTTGTAGTTTTCTTTTAGATTTTTTTCTTCCACTGGCACCTAATATTTTTCTCCCGTTGCACATTGGTCCGCAACCTTTCTTTCTTGGCATTTAATTCCCACCTCTTTTTTTTTCCCCTGGATTTCCATCCAAAACCATTTAAACATCATATTCTTTCAGAAAATTTTGGTTCTTTAGTGATTCCAGTAATTTCACACATGTCTCTATCACAATGTGTAGAGTTTGAATCTCCAACCCTTAAATTGAAAATAATAATAATAATAATAATATAACAATTTTGCTTCTTTTTCTCAAAGGCGAGAAAGATAAATTTGAGGGACCTCGCATCGTAACAATAATAATAGTAATTATTATTATTACTATTATTATTATTATTATTATAGAAATGTGTGTCCTTCATAGGTCACAAATTATTCCAACTCGGTTTTATTTAGAAACTTTAACCATACTTTTATCAATACATTTTTCACATGCGAAAAAACTTTTCAAAAACCAATACATTTTGGTAATGTACTAATTTTAAATTGGCTCAATGGGCACTATTAGAGCTTATAATTTTTTTTTTAAAATTTGGCTCAATGGGCACTATTAGAGTTTACAAGGATTACTAGCACCTTTTGTGCAAATCAAATCAACAGTATGTCAAGACATAAGTACATCCCAACGGATTTTGAAGTTGTAACTAATTACAAATCACATAGGATAAATATGACCGTTTATTATCCTAACTAGAAAATAAAACGTATAGATTGACAGTGACAAAGTCAAAAAATTATAAGTAGGGATATATATTTCAACTATTTAGTAGGGATACAGTTATAAAACTAAAATTAGTAGGGCAATTGAAATTTACTTAAAATTTCAAAATATGAATAGGAACATTTAGTCGGCTCACATAAATGTGACTTTGCCACTGTAAATTAAAGTCGCTAGGTGCTTGTTTTGATGTCTTTTAGCTTTCAAGTCTAATAAGTGTTGATTTTCTTGTCAAGAGGATAAACGAGTTTGAAATCAACACTAAACATTCCTGTCTTTTGTGGTTTAATCATGAAAGTCAAGCCAACGTTAGTCCTAATTCCAGAAATGTTTGTTCTATAGTTTCAACCATGAACAGTACAACAAGCCTAGATTTTTCTCTTATCATGGAGAAGGCAAAGGAATGGAACTGCTTATCTCAGGAAATGAGGGTGGCTGCTTTTGGGCAAACCTCCCAGTGTCTGCGCACCCCTATCTCGGAAAATGACGGACCCCCAAAACCCGTTCCCACTCCTGCTCCGTAACCTGTGACGTATTAAAACTTTTAACCCGTTTATAAACCGAACCCGTTTAGATTTGATTTTCCCCGCCCCACTTAAGACGGGTCTCCTGTGGATTGATAAGTTAATTGAGAAAATTGCCATTTTGTAATCCCCGAGGGGTTCTTTAGGATCTTAATTAGTTGGTGATTCGAGCTGTTTCCCTCTCGACAATGAAGCCTATCCCCCATTTGCAGCAGGAGTCTTGGGCATACTGGCGGGTCTTTCCATCATAGTGTCCATAAAATGATACATATATCAGCTGATGACAATCTTGATAGAATAGAAAATCAGCAAAGAGATGTGCTACATGATTTGCAGAAGCTTATAATCCACTAAACATGAAAGAAAATCACTTGAGTTTTGTTTTTTCTTTTTTCTTTTTGAGGAGAAAAATCATTTTAGTTACAGCTTGGCGGATTTAGACATTTATATACAGCAGATGCAGGTTGTTTGTAAGTAGGTATGCTACTTGTGTCAACAAATCGGACTTCCCCGGGTGCAAAAGAAAGTTCCCTGTGCCTTAAGTAAAGAACCAAGACATTTAATTCAAAACAAAAACCTTAGTTCGTACTTAAACAAGATCGAAAAAACAGGGTTCAGAAAACTAATTACCTTCGCAGATCGAGACCAATTAAACCGGCTTGGAGGACGGTCAGATTGTCTGAATCGGGTGAGACAATAATCACGGTGTCACCGGAGTATTGAGTCTCAAGAATGGACATGAGTTGTGTCACGCGTACAAACACATCTGCAACACTCTCATTTGGGGTCCCGTCGTCAATAGGAGGGGGCTTCGTGGTCGAAGAAACACTATCTGATGCATAGACCTGATGCATATACTAAAATGACAATTTCGTCTAAACGGAAATCCCACTTGGGAGAGTAAAAGAAGAATTCATTTTAAAGGCTTAAAGATTTTCTTTTTCAACAAGGTAATTCTGGAGGAGAAAAGTATGTTAGTACTTCTGAAACTGATTCCAAGCTCTTGCCTTCATAAGCTCCCAATCCACGGGCATCCAAAAAGCTATATTCCGGGACAATATAGCTACAACAGAAGAAATAAGCTAACATTTTGAGTTTTAAAAAACTCACTTGTACTAATATGCGAATAGAGTGAATCCACACGACAATACAATGAAAATAAGAACAAACAGTCGAAAAAAAGACAATTCCCTGATAAGGTGTGAAGAAATTCTATTGATAAGACACGGTTCTGAGCTGTCAGATCGTATTAGAATTATAATAGATAATATCAAATCAAAAAAGTATGATACTTTAATGCAACTGGACAAAAATCTAACGATTTAAAACTGCGCTTAATGGTAGCCATTTGTTTCTTATCATACCAGAAATTTATCCAAATAATTATAGGTAAGCTAAATTGTGTAACAAGCAAGAAAATGTCACAACATTTTGCTACAAAAATCAAATCTTTGAACCAATTTTAAGACCGAAATTGCGGACCTTCGACTAATCGTATTAACTGATGCAATGATCTCTGCAGCCTGGTAAGCTCGCTGAGTGATGGAAGGCCAAATCCAGCAGCCCTTTTCACAAGCCCCCATTTCCTTCAACTCGAAAGCCGCCTTCACCGTCTGCTTCTTCCCTCTCTCCGACAAGCCGCTATCAACCGACGTTTTCGCCACCGGATTCGTGTTTATTATCCCCAAGCTCTCAAATTCAGACTCCCCAGCCCTCACCAGAAAATACCTTCCAACACCATAAACAACATTCCCAATCATAAAAAAAAAAAACCATTCACAAACTAATAAGCAATAACATCACCAATATGCTTCCTTAATTATATATGAAAATTGAAGCAAAAGAACAAAGACCACAAGTCAAAAAATGGGTCTTTTTTTTTCTTCTTTTCCTCCATTTTCTCGGGAACCAAACGGGTAATGAGCTAGAAAAAAGTGAAAAACTTGGTGGGTTAACTGAATTACCGGTTGGTGAGGCGAACTGGGGGCATCTGAAAGAGGCCACGAGCAGCAGCTTCAGGGGAAAAAATGGTGGTAAGACCAAAATCAACGACGAAATGGGTTGGGGAGAGAGAGAGAAGAGCAGTGAGGAGATTTCTGCGGTTGATGGGCAAGATTGAGTTTTGGTGATTGGGAATGGACGGTGATGATGGAGGCAGAGATGGGTTGTTCCGAGGAACAGGAGAGGCTCTAACAGAGGAACAGATTCCCAGCATTATGGCGGGTCTTCTGGTGTTTTGCCAAAAACTGACATCATCTTCTTGGACTTCACATTCAGCATAAAATAAAAAATTATAAAAATTATAAATTATAAAAATTATAAAAATTATAAATAAAAAAAAATCCTTCTTGGGACTTGATTACCACGTTCAATGACCAATCAACATGTCGTTTACCGGGACAACAAACGACTTGTCGGTCGACGGTAAAACCACTCTTAATCAAAAAGTTTTCATGATCAAAAGTTCGCACCTTGATGACGTAGATAGTAATTCAGTTCACAAAGTATTTTCTTTTTAATAAATAAATAAAGTGGTTTTTTTTTTCCTATGATAAAAAGGAGAAGATTGATAATTTTTATGATGGGACCCCCAATTTAATATTATGGTAAGATTAAGCTAGTGTTTCGAACTAAAGTTTGACATAGAATTTTGATGTTGGAGTTGATCGATTTTTTAAAAATTAGTTATAACTTTTGTTAACTTTTTAGTTAAAAAAATAAAAACTGATATAAAAAATATAAGTTCAAACCTAAGTTCCAAACAATCCATAGGAGCTATTGTTTTAGTTGTTAGATTAAAACTTTCAACCGTTAGATTTATGAATAAAACAATTTTGTGTTATTCGTTATAAATTTTTAATAAAGATATTCATAAATCATACTATTAAATAATTATTCTAAAGATTAAAAATTCATATTAATAGTACAAAATATGATATCTTATTATTATAGCTCTCATCCCACCACGTCCTTGTTGCTAGACTCAATAATGGAAAAATAAAAATAAAAATCTTATCCAATTGTACTCGAAAAATGAATCTAATTTCACATAAATCATTATAGATACGAAATCGCATTATACATAGATAATGCACTCTATATCGAAGTTGTTGTACATGACAAAATGTTTTTTTTTTTTTTTTAACTCTAAGACTCTCTAGTTGTCCACTAAAAAATAATAATAAATAACTAAACTTTATGCAAGTATTTTTATTTTTTTCTCTACCATCATCGCCTTAATCATACGTTAAAAATAGTAAGCAATTTCTAGGCACTTTCCGACCAATCTTAGCTTTGATTAGATCGAATCCCTGACTTCTTCATATACACATGGATTCTTTTAATTCTTTATGGTCACTCTGTCTAATTAGCAAACAACCAAAAACGACACCAAAATCGCCAAATATTGCAAACTCTTTCTACTCTAACGACTCTCTGTTGCACTGTTCAGCTAGAACATTTTAATATTTCCAACTTGACACCGTCTCTGAAAAATCTGTTATAAACCCGATACAGAGTATTCAGTAACAAACTAATAGAAAAATTCTCCTCCTGTCTTATTGTTCCTAGTGCTTCCTAGGCAGCCAATCTGTAGCCAGCCATTTCTCTCTCTCCTCTCTCTCTCTCTCCCCCTCCCTCTGGCCTAGATAGCAGGGAAGGGCTTGCAAGTGGTGACTGAAAATTGCACGCCTTACAAGTTCAGTACAGTTAAATATTAGTAGAAAAATTCTTCTTCTGTCTTCTTGTTGAAGTCGAGATCTGTTATTCTGGATATTCTGTCTTATAGATTATCCCTTTTATGATATCGTGTTATATCTTTTGAATTTAAAAATTTAGTTACATAAAAAATACTAAATGTTAAAAATTCTTAAACAAATTGATGAGTTATCAAAATACTATTAAGAGGGTAGCCTTTAAGATTAAAAAAAAAAAATAGATCTCGACTTTTATTTCTCTCTCTCTCTTCTTTCTCTCTCTAGATAAAAGGGGGAAGAGAGGCTTGCAAGTGGTGACTGAAAATGCACGCCTTACTAGTGTAGTATAGGCTAGAAAAGTCAAAAAGGAAGCATCTTCATAATGCCATATATTATAATTGGAAGCTCTAGAATTTATCAAAGTTTACCGTATGGACTCCTGAAATTAGTCCTTATTTTGGCCTTTTAAAAACTTCTTAACCGTTAAAATAATTTATCTCTTTAATTAATCTTGATCCTCGTGTACTTCACGTACCCTGTTCTGTTTAACTTAACTCCTGTTTTCCTCCTCTCTGCAAATTAACTACTTAAATAATTATGCCCCCCTTGATTACCTGGCCCCCACACCCCAAACGGCTAACCCTCGCACTTATCCACCCATTTTCCAAGTAAATGCAACTTCTTCTTATTTCAAATATTAATAATCTCTTAGGACCCGTCTGGAACAACAACTTCAGAGGGAGTTTTTCAGAATTTTTTTTTTTAAAGCAAATCCATGATAAGGATTCTACTCTTTCCGACTCTTTCAATCACCTACACTAACCTACTAGGCCGTAAATGAGTATATGTTTGGGTTCATAACTTTCTTATTGTAAATCAAAATGAGATATTTTTTAAAATCAAATAAAATGACGAAAGATACGAAACAATATCCATATTATTATTTTTTTTTCAAATATATTTTAAGTTTTTACATTTTTTTAACTTCAAATAATTCATTTTTAATCAAACATATGTTTTCAAAACTCCAACTACTTTCCAATCAAAACATTTCAAAAACTCCTAATTCCAATTATCACAGCAAACGAGCTCTTAATAATCATCACTCACTTTTGTACTCGTTCCCTTTTTCGAACTTTATAAGAGTAGTGTAGCACACTTTCATAAAAGCAAATGTTTTGCGTAAAGAAAAGAATATAAACAATCACATAAAAATAAATAAAAGACACCCTTCTCTAGCGCGCCAGCCCACACACACACACACACACACACACACATATACAGAACTCTATAAAACTGAAAATCACCAAGTCCTAGTATTACTCGCTCCTTCTCTATTGTTCTACACGAAACATGAGAAGCGCTATTTTCTTGCTCGTCTCTCTCTTCTTGTTACTCTCTCTCTCCTCTCCCAATGTAAGAACTAAGAAACGACTCCATTTTGTTCACAGACTATAAATTTTATGTTCTTTTTTTTTGTTGTTGGTATTTTCTGATTTTTTTTTTTTTTTTTGTTGGGGGTTTTTTCAGGTGGTAAAAGTAAGTGCAAGAAATGGAAGGAAAAACATGAAGAACCCATTCACAGCAAGGGCCTCATTGATTCGGTATTGGAACAACCAAATCTCCAATGACCTTCCCAAGCCAAACTTCCTTCTCTCCAAGGCCTCTCCCCTGGGTCCCACCGAGTCAGCGATTCTCGTCAAACTCGCTACTCAGAACGATCTCTCCATTCACCTCGACTCGTTCTGCTCACTGGCCGGCTTGTTCTGCTCATACGACGACAAACCAGACCCAAATCCAACCGAAAACGACGTCGTTTCGAAGCAAGACGCGAACTTTGCGACCTACGCGAACAAGAACTTCGCCAACTACGGCGACTCCCGACTCGGCGGCGCCGACTCGTTCAAGAACTACTCGAGCGAGTTGAACCAGCCGAACGACTCGTTCAGGAAGTACAGCCGAGGCTCGACCTCTCGCCACGAGGAGTTCACGAACTACGCCTCCGAAGCGAACGTCGCAACCTCAATCTTCACCGGCTACGGCGCCGGCGCCACCGCCGGCTCCGGCGAGTTCAAAACCTACCACAGGCAAGTCAACATCCCGAACCTCCGATTCGCCTCCTACGACTCCAACTCCAACGGCCACCGCCTCACTTTCGCGAGCTACAGCGCCGAGACCAACTCCGGCGCCGAATCGTTCGTCAGCTACTCCAAGAAAGGCAATGCCGTCCCGAGCGAGTTCGACAGCTACGGCGACGGCTCCAACATCGTCGGATCGGGGTTCACCGGCTACGGCGAGTCCGGCAACGGCGGGAACGACACGTTCAAGGGTTACGGATCGTCCGGCAACAATCCGCGCAGCGACTTCAAGAGCTACGGCGGCGGCGGAACAGCTGGAATCGACCAGTTCTGGAATTACCGGAACGGAGCGAACGTCGGCGGCGATTCGTTTCAGTCGTACGCGAGGAATTCGAACTCGGGGAAGGCGATTTTCGTGAACTACGGCAAGTCGTTTAATCTAGGGAACGATTCGTTTAAAGAGTACGGGAAAGGGGCGACGGGTCGGACCACAATCGGGTTCAAGTCATACAGTTTGGGTCGGACCTTCAAGGAGTACGCCCAAAACGGCACCGTATTTGCGGAGTACAACAACTTCACCACGGCTCTGAGTGGCAATTTCGTGAATAAACGAGTTGAGCTGGGTAAATTTTTTAGGGAGTCCTCACTGAAGGAAGGGAATGTGATGATGATGCCTGATATCAGGGATAAAATGCCCAAAAGGTCGTTTTTGCCCCGGTTCCTATTGACGAAATTGCCATTCTCGAAGTCCAGGATAGACGAGGTGAAGGGTATATTCCACGCGCTAGATGGCTCGGCTATGGAGCGCATGATCGTCAACGCGCTCGAGGAGTGTGAGAGGGCTCCGAGCCCGGGCGAGACCAAGCGGTGCGTCGGCTCGGCCGAGGATATGATAGACTTTGCAATCTCGGTCTTGGGCCGTGACGTGGCTGTCAGGACGACGGAGAACGTGAATGGGTCAAAGGGGGAGGTGATGATCGGGAAAGTCAGAGGGATCAACGGTGGGGAAGTGACGAAGTCGGTTTCATGTCATCAAAGTCTATTCACTTACTTATTGTATTATTGTCATTCTGTTCCCCAAGTGAGGGTCTATGAGGCTGATATTCTTGACGTGGAAAGCAAGGCCAAGATGAATCATGGTGTTGCCATCTGTCATCTCGACACGTCGTCATGGGCCCCGGGGCACGGTGCCTTTGTGGCTCTCGGGTCGGGTCCCGGGAAAATTGAAGTATGCCATTGGATATTTGAGAATGATATAATATGGACAATTGCTGATCATTGAGCAGCTGAAATTATAATACTTTTATTATGCTTCCAAAGTAATGTTCAATTCGACCAAACTCTCGGCTCTAGAGAAATTTTCGCACCTAAAATTTATGCTTAAGCAGAAAAAAGTTGTAAGATCAACATGTATTGTTGAGTTTGAATAGTTTTCAATTTAATATTGCACACTTGTTTGCCAATATTGAATCTGTCATGATTCATCTTTGTTACCACTTTTTTCTTTTTCTTTTTCTTTTTCTTTTTCTTTTTCTTTTTTTCTGAAATGTTTCTGCCAAATGTTACCAATCATGTATTCAGTAAGTAAACAAAGTCGGTGCACTTATTGTTGCAGGTAAATTATGACAAAGAAAAAAGAAAAAAGAGCTCAAATCTTTCTTAAGAAAAGTGGTACACTAAGAAGATCCAGAAACATCTCATTTTTATTATCTTTCAAAGTAATAGAAAAGCTGTGATAATATGCATAATTTAGTTGTAACGAGTTTAATACCCGTGCATTGCACGGGGAAATAAGAAAAAAATAAATAAATAAACTGAGTATTATATGATAAAAACAGTTGGTTAAGATAATATTATAATTATAATAAGTATAATTCTTCTCAAAATCTCTCCCAACAGTAAAGATGCAAAATCAAAATGACAATGTACTAACAATAATAAAAACGAAAACAAAAGCAAAAAAGAAAAAAAATTTCTGTAGTTATACTCATTTAAAGAAAAAAATTAAAACAAAAATAAAGCAAAAAACAAAAAAAAAAGAACAAAAATCTTTAAACTCAAAAGAACCGGAAATAACTAACCCTAACAAAAACATTATAACAAAATAAAATATATATCTCATTTTCTCCTTTTTTTTAATGTTTAAAAAAATAAAAAAAATTATCAGGTTATATACATGCAAAAACTAAAAAAAAATGATTTTTAAAATATAAAACAAAACAAACAAAAAAGAAAAAAAAATTACATGCAGAATCCATAAAAAAAAGGGTCATTAAAAAATAGAACAAAAGAAACAAAAAAGACACAAATAAAAAATCCGAAATAAAGATAAAAAATTTAAAGTAAAAAATCGTTTAAAAATCAAAAAAAGACAAAGTGAGCAAAAACACAATACAACAATAGATCATAATCTAATGTCTAAAATTTAGCGTAAAAAAAAGGCAAAAATAATATTAAGAAAAAAAAACAAACTCTAAATAGGGGTAAAATCGGCAACACACTGTAGAAAAAAGAAAAGGAACTAAAAAAGATGCGTAAAACGGTAATTATACTTTGTGGGCAGCCGGCAATTTTTACATAATAGGGGTAAAAATGTCAACCCACTGTAGATGAAAGAAAACCAACTAAATCAGATGGGCAAAAAAGTCTTTGCACTGTAGACAAACCAGTAAAATATGTGAGGACAAAACCGTCCTTTCACTGTAGATAAGCTAAAATCAACACATAGAATAGAGGTAAAATCGGCAGTTTAATGTGGAAAAAGCAACTACTGTGTATTACTGTAGGGAAAAAAAAACTGTACAGCAAAAGCAACAAAAATTTAAAAAAAAAAAAAACAAAAATCACTGTTTATTAAATAATGAAATATTGCATTTTTTTACTGTAGCAAAGTAGTAAAAGTAGTAAAAAAAAAAAACAAAACAAAACAAAAACTATAACAAAGTAATAAAAGTTTTTGAAAAAAACACTATTTACTGAACAGTAAAGCAAAAGCAACAAAAGTAAATTAAAAAAAAAACGTACCATAGAAAAAAAAAAAAACACTATTCACTGAAAGTAAAAGGAGTAGTAAAAGTTTTGGAAAAAAACACTATTCAATCAATATTAAAACAAAGCAGAAAAAATATTTAAAAAAAAACGTAGCAAAGCAAAAAAAAGAAAAAACACTATTCACTGAACAGTGAAAGCAGATGTTAATATAATAACACACAGAAAGGGTAGAATCGGTATTTTACTGTGCAACCGGGCTGGCAAAGCTATTCTAGAAGGGTAAAAGTGTAATTTTACTGTACACTAAACACTATTTCACCTCAGTCCATCCTTTTAGTATAGTTATAATGTGAAAAGTTCTAAATCTCTCACTTTTAAATAATAATAATAATAATAATATTAATAATATTAACAGTAAAAGCTAGTGAAATGTAGGTAGATATTGTTCAAGGAAAAAGAAAATAGCTACTTTAAAGAGAAAATGAATATATTAAAAAAAAAAAAAACTTTACTGTTAACGTTCTATTCTAAATCGTTAGATTTTTATAAAAAAAAATGCAAATTTTTTATTTTTTCTTTTTTGATGTGATATTGATAAGATCTAATAGAATAAACGTATATTACTTACAAAAATATTCTACCGTATAAAACTCCCTACTTTAAAATACAAGTAGCTTTAAAACGTGATTTGTGCTTATACTTACAAGCCTTTTGTGCTCGATCCGAAGCCGATTAGTTGACCATACCCGGATTAATCACTTGAAGAAGGTGATGTTCTAGCATCACAAATTCTCAAAAGAAATATTCGAGGTCCACTAACTGTTAATGGCCAAAGAGAGAATAATTTTACCCCTTTTTTTCCTCTCTCTCTCTCTCTCTCTCTCTCTTCTGGAGTTGGAAGAACAACAGAACCGTACAAATACAAACAACATCCTTAGTCTAATTTTGATATATTAAATAATATATAATAAATTATATTTTGATATATTATTAAATGAAGTTATATTTTAAAATATAAAAAATAATTATAAAATATTTCAAACTTCTTTAAAATAAATAATATAATATTATTAGTTAAACATCATCTGAGATATTAAAAATTACACAGAAGATTTAGGATCCGTTTGGTGAATGAGTTGAGTTTGAGTTGAGATGAAATTTTTAAATTTGAGTTGAGTTGATTTTTTAAAAAGTAGTTATAAACTTTATTGATTTTTCAGAAAAAGATAAAAATTAAGATGAAAAAATATAATTTAATTGGAGTTAAACTTTATTATCTAACAAAACCTTAAATCCGACAAATACAAAGTTGAATGTTGGTCGAATCGAATGAATGTGCATAAATAACATCCGTAGAGTCAAAGTTGTCAGAAGGTCTTCCACTATTCCTGTGAGTGTCTACTCTAGAAGAGGGAGTGGTGGGGAGATGTTTGCAAATGGGATCAAAAGGTGCGCATGTGTTGAGTAAAACAGATTGTTTTGTCGAAGCCAGACAAGGGCATCAATGCCTTTTTTGTTTTTTTTTTTTTTTTTTTTGGGCAGCTTTGAGTGCAGTTAAAGAAATGCACCCAACAAACACACAAAAATGCTACTCTTGTGGGGGATTCTAGGGGACCCCAAATCTTCGATATGGCATATTTTTTAGAGTACACCAATTTTTGGTCCACCAACTTAACTATGCTCTTTTAGCACCTACATTTTTTTTTTCCCTAAAAGAAAGAATCTGGTAGTAGTCCCGTCATTTCTCATTTTTTAAGTTCACACAGACAGGGACACTCTTTTGAATTGATAGAGAATTCAAACCTCCGACCTCCTGATTGATAAAATCCTAAGGTTACCTCATGTGACAACTAATCCACCCCTATGTATTCTTTTAGCACCTACTTAGCTACGTTGTCTTTTGTTTATTTATATGATTAACACTTCTAAACAACCTGACTCAAAGACGTAATCATACTCAAGATCATATAGGTTTTAATATCTTATCAAAATCTCAAAATTCTGTATAATACATGATACATATTTTTTTTTAAGCGGAATATGATTACACTAAAAGTTAGTGTTAAAAGTGGAATAATACTTCAGTATCCAAAATACTTAAGTAATCACGGTAGATATGGATAATTTTATGGTAGAAACTGCATTTTTGTATGATAAGTATTGTTGTTTTTAGCTATTGGATCAACTTTTCGATGCTATGATTTATGATTAGAAACAGTCATGTGTATGTACTATAAATTTTTAACGCGGACACTTACAAATCAAAAAGTTAAAAAGTTAATATCTAACGTTAAAACAATAGTACCTACTGAGAGAGATATTGTAATAAATGACATTTTTACAAAAATAGATTAAATAAATAACAATGTTTTAAATATTTGATTAAAATAGAAAATTTTATCATAAATAGAAAATTTAGGAGGTAAACGACAAATTTACTTTGTAAATAACATATTGATAAGAAATAAATAAATTATTTAATTGATAAATTTATTATTTATTTCAATTATTTTTAAAACATCTTATTTATTTCAATTTTTATGTACGAATATTATTTACTTCTTTTTCTTAAGAAACAAATAGAGGGATATTTAATATGTCTTCTATGCGATAGCATTGTGCGTTTCACTAGTGGTTATGGAGTATAGATGGATAATGGATTCATATGTACGTCATGTGTAAACTTGCAGTAAATACATAATTGACGTTGATGGCAACTGTGGAAAGCCGAATTTTCCAGATTAAAAACTAAAAATAATTTTTTTTAAATTATCATCAAATAAAAACTATGACACTTTAAGTTATGTTGAATTTATATTATAGAGGGTCAATATTTAATTTTTACTATATAATGGCGAAAATACCATCAATGAAAAAAAGAAAAAAGTATAAAAAATGTTCAAATTTAACACAAAAAGAAAAAACAAGAAAAAGGTCTTTCTAAAATAAATAAAAAAAATTTCTTCTTATGTTTTGGATTAAAATTCTACAATCGTTTAGTGTATTTTTGTCCGTATTCGGATGGGTTGGTGACATGATAAGAGCTACAAACATGGTTTATAAAAACGTCTTGAAACCCCTTCAGATATCACTTTGAGATCTGATACTGCTACACTACTCAGCTATAAAAAAGAGACCCATTTTTTCAATAATATTTCCTCTCATTAGACTATATGAAGGTACAGCTCTAACTCGATTATTTTTGTTTGTTATGTTCACTATTGTTCTAGTAAAATTAAAAATTGGCTTATGTAATATATAACTAAGAACGTACTTAATTAAAATGTTATCATATATATATATATATGTTGAGATTACAAATGGATGATATATATATATATATATATATTTGAATAAATTTAAAATATATGAATATTGATATAAATTTCCCAATTATAAATTTTTTGACGTTCCCTTCCCAATTCATATTTACTTTTGTACACTTCTATTAAACTTTTGTTCCTTTTTAATTATCTATATATAAATATAAAAGAGCAAATCCATGCTCTACGATGCCTTTTTGGTCACTGTTATGTTTTTTTTTTACTTTGTTTATCAATTTAGCGCATATGTTATTTTATTTTATTTATCTATTCCGTACCTGCAAACTTGTTAATTTTGAAAGTGAGAAAGAGTGAAGTTATCATCTTTCACGCTACCTCAATGGGATACTCCTCTAGATTTCTTAAATCTAAAAGGTGGAGAGACTGGTTTTTTGTCAAAATAAAGTGGAAATAGTCAAATCTCAATTCTTAATGGGCTTTGGTTGCCTACTCATATAGTCCATGCCTCAAAAAGAGATGAATTATCTGTCAAACTTGTAATTGATGAAGGGAGTAAAATTAAGTGAAATTACCAAAATTGCCTCTATTTTTCCATCTACAGACATTTTGCCACCCATTTTTTATTCCTTCACTTTCTTGACATGCCTTTTAAATTTTTAAATTTTCTCAATTTATTGTTTTTTTTTAATAGAATCTATTATAATACTATATACATTTTATCAAATGTCGTCAAAACTAACAGTGACATCAATCTTGGGATAACGATTTTGCTTAATAGGATTAGGAGTATTTAAATTTAATTATGTTTATATTTAAGATTCATTTGAGATTATCTTGCTCTCTTAGGATAATTTTACATAGTAAGAACTATATATATATATATATATATATTTTAGAATTTTGCATTCATTATTGAATTTATCGTTTCTTTCTCCTTTTGAAATTTTGTTCTGGGTTTTATTTCTCTCTTCTACTTTTATTTGTATCTCTTAATAGTTCGACTTTCTTCTTAAATTTGTTTCGCCCTATTTCTACTATATTTCTTCTATCCCGTCCTACGTCACTCTCCTCCCTTTTTATTAAGAGGAGGAGGTATATGGGGCCGAGTGGGGGGTGCCATCTCCTATTGTTTTTATTTTTATTTTATTTTTTAAAGTTTACTTAAAAAATGTTAAGATTTTCTTATTTTATCCATATAAAAAAATGATTATCCCCATATAAATTCTCATTAAAATTGATGCACATACACATAAAAATAACAAGTTGACTGAGTCGTTATTTTTACTTTTTCTCTTAACAAACATGCATGGAGACATAAAAACTGAGATTCTTTTGAACGATTTATAATCACTCGCCTATGCAGTCAATTCTCTCATATTTTCTCTAGATATTCAAAAATTCTTTAACTAATTCCCTGACCCCTCTCCTTCCCTCCACTTTCCCTCCGACTGAACTAGCTGTCAGGGTGTCTGTCATCCGTGTAAGATAAGTTTGTAAATGTCAACAAATATATATATATATATATATATATATTTAAGAATCCAAATAAACCTTCTAGAATTGTGACCAAATATATTGGATGCGGATCTCAAGTCAATCACTCTCTTTGTACTCGTCTTAATCATAACCAAGTTTTGAATATTTCATAAATTTACCACTTGCAAAAGTCGTACTTCCCCATTGAGCAAACTAATTTATTAGAATGAATGATGTTCTACAAACAAACAAACAAACAACATAAGACGTTGATGTCTTGACAAATGTCGTCCAGCTTTTTCTCCCCCATGAACATTGTTCCTCTAGAAGCTACTTGGAAAAATAGACCCATTAAAAACTAGAGTTGACCTTAATTAAATATTATTTGTTGAAAGATAATAAACAAAATCCACAAAAGAAACGATACTCAGTGAGCATTTTTAAGTATTCATTCCATTTTTTTAAATTGCAATATGTTTGTTCATCTGAAGTGACAGACCACTATAAGTTAACAAAGACTAGAACAAACGGTGAGTTAGATAAATACATAGCATAAAACTTATTACTAACATTTAAATATAATAAAATATTTAGAATATTTTCTAAAGTAATTAAACTAAATGGTCTCTATTCTTTATTTATTTATTTGTCATACTAATTTTAAACTCTCTAAAAAGGTGACGATTTAGTCATTCCGTCCATATCCGTTGAATTTCTAACGGAATAAGTCATGTGAGCCATCACATGAACTCAATTGATCTTAAAAAGATAAAAATACCCTTATTCATATCAATAACATTAAGAAAATTAAAAAAAAAATGAGAGAGAGCAGACTCAAACCCAACTCCCCCTCTCCCACCCTTATGATTCGACATCCGCCTTCATCGTCGTCGAGTGCTACCCACCCGGCATCTTCACCGGCATTGAGCTTGGCCCCAGTGCCAAACACCAATTTGGGTGTCCTCCCCCCCCCCCCCCCCCCCAACCCATTCGCCCTCCCGCATCTTCGTCATCAACCCATGCCTCTTTTCTCTGGACGATGAGCCCCCCATGAGACCCATGCTCCAGATTCAACCCTTCCCGCCTGACGACGATCTCACCACGACCCCCCCCCCCCCCTCCAACGCAACCCAAGCGCCAAATCTAGGCCACGCCCCACTTCCTCCCTCTCCCCTTCGCCATCGCCCCCCCTTCTCCCTTGTCTCCCTTTCCTCTCTTTCTCTCTCCCCTTCACTGTCATCCCCCCCTCTCCCCCCGAAGGAGAGGAGAAAGAGAGAAAGGAGAATAGGATTTTTTTTTTGGTTTTTATGATTTTTTTTTAAATTTCGTTAAATTAATTATTATTAGATTACTAAAATACCTTTGTAAATTAGATTACATGCATTATACATGACTCATTATGTTAAAAATTTAATAGATGTGGACTAAAATAATTAAATCGTCACCTTTTTAGAGAGTTTAGGATCAACGCGATAAAAAAATATATATATGAACCAAAGTGTCACCTCCTAAAAAGTTAAGAAACCATTTAGGTCAATTACTCTATTTTCTAAATGACAAAAATCACAACATTATAATTACTTTGTTATCTTGTAATAAAAAATGAAAAAGTAACTAAAATAATCATTATATAATTATGATATTTCTAAAATATTATAATTTTTTTTTTCTATATTTCAATTTTATTCTTATAAATAGGACTGGTCATAATGATATTTTTGAAGATATACATTGTAATTTTTAATGAAATATCATGTGAACACCTCGAGTTTGGTCTCCCTTTTTTAAAACAAATGCAAGAAATGTCTTTTTACCTTATCACTTAACTACGAATAAACAATACTAAAAACATGTAAAAATTAATTTGAAAACTCCCATTGACGGGGAAAAGTGCCAATTAAGAAAATCTAATCAACATTTGTATTAGTATGCTTTGAATTAAGACAGTCAGATGAACAAAAAAGGAAATTACTTTTGAAAAAAAAAAAAGAAAAAGAAGAATAAGAATTCATCACAAAAAACTTATAAAAGAAAAAAGAAAAATGGATTCAATCTTAAGACTCCCACAAATGATGAGTCTTATTCTTCATATAGGTCCCACAATTTAAAACATTTTTAGACTCAGATTCATTTATTCTTTATATAGGTCCCACAATTTAAAACATTTTTAGACTCAGATTCATTTATTATTGTTTTTTCATCTTGCTAAGAAGATTCATAGATTCAATCCTATCGAATTGAACAACAAGGATATGGAAACAAAAATATTCATAAGTTTGACTAGTCAAAGTCGTTTTAACGTGTCTGTCTAGTCCAACGCACACGTGCGGATTTGAGGAAAGAATTATTTGGGACTCTCTCTCCCTCACTGTGGAATAATTGTTGACAAAAAAAAAAAAAGTAATTAAAATAAATAATAAACACACGCGCTTCTGAATGTTTTTGTCACACCTGACGTCACTTTTATAACGGTTGTATTTGGTGCAAGGATGAGCTATAGAGCGTCAAGGGTTCAAACAAAAACATGGACGTTGACATAAAGTTTCATCGGTTCCAAGAAAAAAAAACCCAAGTTGGAAAAACGACAAAATCATATTCAGTCCAAGTCGGAAAACGACATGATCTTTCTTGTCAGCCATGTTCATTTTTATTTTGCTTTTGTTTTAAAGAATTATTAATCTCCCAAATAATTTCTGAACTATTTTACACTATTCATATTTTAATTTATGTTGTTTAAAACATCTCAATTATGTTAGGGTAGATATTTAGGATTGACTTTAAATTTTTAAGTCTGTACAACTTTGATTCTTGTTTTTTTTTTAGTTAAACTAATCTTAAATTATTAAAAACATTGCTACAGTAGTCAGTTTTTAAATGAAATCTATTAATTAGTATCATTTTTTACTAAATTACTAATTAATTCCGTCTAAAAAAAGAGAGATTATTATAGTAATATTTTGATAGTTTAAGGTAATTCAAGTTACGAAAAAAAAGAACCAAAGTTGTACAAACCTAAAAATTTAGTGACTAAACGAGCAATTTACACTACGAAGTTAAGCTTTTGCAGAATCATTACACGAAGGAAACCGTCCCAAACCTTCATGGTTAAGCTTCTGTAGTAACTCGACAACATAGCTCAAAGCACTTCGGCACGGGGGTTTGTATAATGTGAACTCAATGACTTCAGGCCTGCTATGTATATGTTGTCTCGCAATAAAAGTATGGCAACCTTATTTATTGGAAGGATAAAAGCCGAGGTAATTTTAAATCTTTAGGGTGCGTTTGGAGGGGATTGTTGGAATCTAGTTTCCATATGTTTTTTTTTTTTTTTTTCTTTTTCTTCAACTCAAACTATTTTTCATTATTCTTATTTTCAATTGTCTACAGTAAACTAAAACTTTAAATATCTATAACTTTATTATTTCAAGTCCAAATGAGATAGTTTTTTTAAATTGCATAGAATTTCGAGAGAAATAAAACAAGATCTATATTAATATATATTTTTCCGAACATATTTTAAGATTTTACACTTTTTCACTTAAAACATTTTTTTTCTCCCCAAATACACATTTCTAAAACTATATCTAGTTTACAAATCAATACACAAGAATCACAAGATCTCTACTAGAAGGTTAATCCGAAGTAGTTGACATGGAGATAAAGAATAAGGACCGAGATTTGTAAATTGTACGATGATTATCAATTGAATTTTTTTAAATATCTTTGTATTTATCTCCAATAACAAAGAATTATCTCTTACAAGAGTATAAATAGGCTTGGATGCCTTTGAGGAAACCCTAATAAATTTTTAGCGAATTAAATCCCCTCTATAATTCATCTTTATGAGTGAAAAGCACTTTCCCAGGCATGAAAAAAGTATAACTTTCACATTATAAAAGTGAACTTCTATAAATCTATACATTTTTATTTTTCACATTCTAATTGATTGCTTTACATAAGTGATCTTATTAGATAAAAATATGACTCCGATAATCTTATTAGGCGGAATTTCACCGTCAATAATGTTGATGAGCATTTTCCTTCCATACTTGCTCAAATTTACAACGAATGCTCAACTCACTCGCATCCGTACCTTACTTTGTTTCTAAACACCTTCCACGAACAAGTGAGCTGGGTACGTGGCATGTCGTTTGTTAATTGATATATATATATATATAGTACTTCCAATTTGAAGACTTGACTTACTCAATGTGCATATACGTGTGTATATATATATATATATATAAAAGATTGGAGCATTTGACAATTCATGCACGTATTCACACGGTAACGTCAGAGATGCCCTTTATTTCCTTCCTAAATTAAAGGTGTTACAACATGCAGACCATGATAGTAACTTGACATGCTTTGGGTTAGTAGTTTTAAATTAAAATATTTAGGTCGCAGTTGTTTTCCTTTTTAAAAAAATTAATTAAAAAACTCGTTGATTTTTTTTTTTAGAAAAAAAGACAAAAATAAGTTGAGGTATTATGATTCAAAATGATTTACGAAACACCCCTTAGTTTTGTTGTTTTTAATAATTAATAGTCTTGGAGCGCAAGTGGACAAGTAGAGAGAACCAAATAATTCCAAAGCTAATTCAATTTTGAATTCTATTACTTTGTTTCTTAATCATACATGTTACTATTGTGCTACGATTGAATAATGTTGATGCTACGTACGTTTCAAAACCTCTTATTCTAACAAATTGATTGGTAAGGCGGACAAGAGATGGAGTGGAAAGAGTTAGGAGGAGATGTAGGATAAGGATTAATTGACATTAGAATCTAATTTATGCGATGCTAAACATACGGTCAACTAAAAAAATGAGAATGGGGTTGTTGACCATCATCATATTCGCTTGTCGCTCTTCGCTTTTATACGAATCTTCGAGGCAGAAAAACCTACATTAAGAAGTTAGCACTTTCGAAGTTCAAGCCCTTTTTAGGAGCATTTTGAAAATGATTTTGTTTTGGTTATAGAATAGAAATGTGTATTTTTTTTAAGTATAATTTTGAGATTTTTTTTTAAATTGTATTTAATTATAATTCTAGAGAAATTAGCTTCAGTACAAGAAAAAAAAAATTATGTTTTGGTATGTTTATGAAAATATTCGTTCGATGTCTAAGTTTTAGAAAATGAAAACGAAAATGATGAGAAAAATAATTTTATTTTATTTTCTTATTTCTTAATAAAAAATGAAAACGATATTTTGTCTTCGTTTAAGTTTTTTGACTTTATGCAAAATGAACGTGATTTCAAAACCATTTTCAAAATACCTTAATTAAAAATTTTGATATTCCTTTCAAAAACACTTCCAAACCAATACCAAACGGGGCCAGGTCAATAAAGAATTCTAGAAGTAAAAAGCAAAAGGACAAAAAATAAAGAAAATTCGAGTGTGCAAACTGGCAGAGAGCGTAAAAGATCAAATATCCAACAGATGCCTAGGGGTGGCAATATGGGTCGCGACACGACGACACGACTCGAAAACGACACGAATTTTGCGGGTTCGGGTTGGGAAAAATAAGGGGCGGATCGTGTTCGGGTTGGGAAAAATTGACACGAAAAAAACGGGTCGTGTTCGTGTCGGACCCGTTTTTTTTTCGTGTCACTTTTTCGTGTCAATTTTGGGTTAATTTCGGGTCAAGTTCGGGTCGCGTGTCAATTTCGGGTCAAATTTCGTGTCAATTTCGTGTTAATTTCGTGTCAATTTCGTGTTGCGGGTCAATTTCGTGTCAATTTCATGTCGCGAGTCAATTTCGTGTTTTCGGGTCAATTTCGTGTCGCGGGTCAATTTCGGTTCGTGTCGTGTTAACCCGTGACGGGTTCGTGTCGTGTTCGTGTCACGGTTTCGTTTCGTGTTCATGTCGTGGGTCGTGTTCGGGTCGGGGAAGAAAAAAATCAACACGGCTCTAACACGATACGAATCCGACACGTGACACGAATTGCCACCCCTACATATGCCCTAGCCCTATTTATGAATGTAAGGGCAAGGTCTATTATTGAAGCTTATTAGTTACCTCTGCTTTCTTAAATGCACGAGAGTTATTCTGTCACTTCTATAATGGATAATTTCAGATGATATCATGATTTAAAGATGTTTGACATCCGAATGGTAAGATTGGAGGACAAAATCCATGACAAACAAATATAGCAATATTAAATTTTAACGTTTGAAAAGAAACTACGCTCCGGTGCTAAGTCTTTAAATCATACTTTTACTTTATTTAGCACTCAATACAGTGTAAAGCAAATTTCAACATTTAAGCTTCCGTTACGAAAAAAAAAAGAAAAAAAAAATTTAAGCTTCCGTTTTGATCATCGATTGGAGTTAAAATTTTTAAGTTGGAGTTTGTTGACTTTTAAAAAACTAGTTATAATTTTATTAACTTTTCAAAAAAAGATAAAAATCTAGCTGAAAAGTGCGGTTTAGTTGGAGTTAAACTCAAATACCAAACAAACTAGTTATTATTAATTATAATTTTTTTCCACTAAAAAAATTATCGTGTTTTTAATATTTTTATTTAATTATTATAATATTAATTTTATCTTCATATTAATTATTTTAAAATCCAAATTTTACTTCTACAAATTCCAAGCTTAAATTAATGGAAAAAGATCATCATTTACAATATATACTCCAATTGGACATATGGGTACATGACTTTTTAAAGAAGTTTTTTAAAAATGACCGAAGTTTTGTAAAATTAAAAAAATCACAATCTTTTTTTTAATGATCAATCAGTTATTGAATCATTGATCATGACGATCGATGATTGACTAATGTTAATTTGTAATTTTTATTGATTGACTATGATTAATAACTGATCAATGGTCAATTTTCTAAATAGTTAAAAAAATTCGGCTGTTTAGTTAAATAAATATTTAAAAACTGCTTGTTTATCTAAATTTTCATATTCAAATCCAAGAAAAATCCCATTTAATATATATAGCTTTTAGGCTATCTAAATAGATGAAATAGATAACTTGCAATATATTTATATATATATAGATATATATGTATATATATATATATATTTGAATGAACTAACTATAACATTTCAAATTATGAGAAACAAGAATCAGTACCATACATGAACAAAATCGAATGAGTTTTTGTACTATAATTAAAGTATGGACTTCATGTCAGTTTAATTATATATACCTTCTTTTAGCTAAAGTTTTTAAGAAAATTAGTTGACCAGGATTTAAACGGAGAGTGATTAAGGGATAAATTATAGCTTCAAAGAATAATATATATTCGCTTATTACATAGATTGCTGGCAATTAATATAAACATGCATATTCTCGTTTCTCCGTTTTTAATAATATACATGCATATATATATATATATGTATATATGTACGTGTGTGTGTTACACGGATAAGATAGAAAGCCACGGTCGGTGTTACTCCGTTTAGAAATCGGTCAAGCAGTACGAACGTACCGCCACATATACTTCTTGGTCAATGGTGCAAATTCTTACAAATGTTATATTCATGTCAATAGTTCTTTTATCAGATGTATATTTTACATAAAACATATGTATAATATATACATTATAAATAGATGTATATGTACATGTGAAACGAGAAAGTGGTCAAAACTTGAACATTTGGTTTTATCAATACTAATCTCTTTTAAGTGTTCTGATCGTGATTTTTCATACACATGGGGCGGGAAGAAAATACGTGCTCAACCTAAATTGTTTTAGACTGACAATTCTTTGGCCATTTCTATGGTCCCTAACACATATTCACGGAATAAGTCCCCAAAAAAACCTTTACATGTGTCAATTGAAAGGGCTTTTCATTTATTTATTCTGAAAATTTCAACATGCTATAGCCAGTCAACTTTTTTTTTTTTTTTAAAAAAAACCTGCACACAGATTTAGAATTAAAAATAAGGATAATAATATATTTTTACCTTAATTAAATATTCATTATAAGTGAAAAAACTAGTATACAAGGTTAAAATTATAAATTTAGTTGGGACAAATATGTAAATTTATAATGAAAAATAATATTTTAAATTCAAAATGAAAGTATCAACAAAGTGTAGAGAAGTAAAGTCAAAACAGAACAACGTAATATTATTAGAAATGTGGTGAGCCATTTTTAAAATTTTCCCTTATTTCTTATTTTTGATCTTGTTTTTGCCCCAAGTGTACTTGCATTCTTCAGTCTCTGCTTCACGGCCTCGGAGACGATCGGTTTTTCCGACGAAGATGTACGGCGGAGATTGGATCGAGGATCGGACTGAGCGATCTCGAACACAATCCAATTGCATCGGAAAATCCGGTCGACCCTTCTCCAGCATCTTCAAGTTCGAGGAAGCAAATAATCGATAATGAGAAATATAATTATAGAGAATAATTAGAGTCTTCTGATCAGTCAATAATAATACACGGCCGAAAATTAGTCAGATTCGATGAAAATCACGGTGGTCTGTGAAAAAAAAATTGAATATTTCACCTCCATCTGATAAATTAACTGAGCATAAAATTTTTAAATTGGAGTCGATTGAATTTTTAAATATTAATTATAAATTTTATTAATTTTTTATTAAAAAATAAAAAATAAAATAAAAAAATACAGTTAAAATTAAATTTGAATATCAAATAAAACATTAGAAAATATTTATCTACTGTTTTTCTGCAGAGAATCGGTTTAGAAAAAAAAAAAAAAAAGACGTCAAATTCTTGTCGGAGCTGTCGTTGCTATTCGCTTGGCGGTGCCGGCTATTAGACTCTCGCCGGAGATTGGAGAGAGAGTAAAGAAAGAGAGAAGAGTACATAGAGATCCCTCTCGCGAACTTGACGCGGATCTCGTAACCGGCGCCGTGCGTCTCTGATCAAAGAATAACGAGATAGAGAGAGAGAGAGAGAGAGACTAGGATAGAGAAAGAGAGCTTTTTCAAAATTTTTTTGGAGTTAAAAAAAAAAAAAAAAGAAAGAAAGAAAGAAACTTTCCTTGTATCAACCGGTATCCGGTTGGCCAACTAAAAAATTTCTAATACCCTCAATAAAATTTTGACCATCAATGCATTTAAAATAATAAAATATTCTATTGAGCGGTGTAGATTTATTAAAGGTCTTATTTCATAAAATTAAACTACAGGACTGTAACAAGGCTCTTCTCTTTTTTGGTAAACTTAGGTTTTGTTTGATGAAATAATTTGAGTTAAAATTTTTAAATTTGAGTTAGTTGACTTTTTAAAAATTAGTTATAATTTTTATTTATTTTAAAAAAAAAATAAAAAAATATAATTTAATTTGGGTTAAACTAACTCATCAAACAAACTTTTATGGAAGAAGAGGCCAATATTTGTGAATAAGTTGAGCTTTCAAGTGACAAGTTAAAGAAGAAGTTGCAAGAGACGGTAGAAAAGTTACAAGTCTACGAAGAAGCAAGAAGTCAAAAAAATATATAGAGAAAAACCCACAAGTGTGCAGACATCTTTCGGAAACTGGAAAAGCATATGAAAAGAAAATGGTGAGGCAGACTTTAAATAAACACAGTTAGAACATATGAAGGGCCCACTTCATTAATTACACTCTCAGATATAATTTGAGAGTTCTGCAATCGGGCTAAAAAGTATTTCTGTATCATTTTATTATTATTTTAAATGCACCCCTATTCCTCTGCAAATTGTACTATGATGCAATTAAAAAAAAAAAACTTTTAACTAAGCTATTTTTCCATTAATTAAAAAGCATGGGAAATATAAATCTAAAAGACTAATTCATACGTATATGATAATACTATTTTGCGATCTCATATAGGACGTATGATCCCTTATAAATATATATATATATATATATATTTTTTGGATGTGATTATAGAAGCATCCTGATGCTAGAATTGTCCATATTACCTCACAATGACATATACTTATCTTGAAGATTAATACTTTGTTTGACATTTCAACTTACTCTAATTAAATTATACTTTTTTATTTCAGTTTTTATATTTTTATTAAAAATAAAAAAAAATAATTATTAGATTTTGAAAAGTCAACCAATTCCAGTTTAAAAATTTTATCTCCAACTGGCGAATCAAACTTAAGCTAAGTAAACATTGGCTCCACCAGAGAATAATGAACATTAAATTGATAGTTTAAAAATAAATCGAACACACTTTTCATGAGACTCGAACTTGAAGCCATCTATCTATCCAACTACTTAATGTGACTAATTGTATGACTTCTATTTATTAAAAAAAACAAAACAAAAATACTCACAAATATCAAATCCGAGAATTCCTATCTAAATCTTTAATTACCCTTAGCCTCTAATTTGTTGTCAATGTTGGTATCTTTTCTTTAGCTAGTTCTGCTCACAATGAATGAATATACATACACACACATATATAGATATATATATATATATATAATTATCAGAGATCAATACATATGTACGTCTATATTCACGGGTTAGATATACAGATACATATTAGGATATATGGTTGACGATACAAAATATGGGGCCGTGGTCTCGTGGACGTCCTTGTTCCTTCTTGGTGCCACTTATTAGTTATTGATAATGCCAAAAGCTTTCATAAAGCCTTATCGTTTTCAAGGATACGCATGGCATGAATTTCTCCATCAGAATCAAGGACAAATAGTTAAGGAATTAATCAAGTTCGACGCTGAAACATCTGTATTTTGGCTGGAAAAAAAGGAAAAAAATTTAAATAAAAAATAAAAAAAGTGTCACACTCTTGTAATTTGAACATAATTAAGCTTCTATTGCTATCCGGTCTTTGTCATGAAATTAATAGTCGGTGCAAAAAAAGAGTGATCTTCCTGTATTTTCCCATTAGCTATATATTCCAAAAAAAAAAAAAAAAAGTAGTGAATATTTTACAAAGAGAAGAAAAGAAAAGGTGATGTTATAACGAGAACCTCATTGTTATTATTTTCTAATGAAAAAATAGAAAAAAGTTTAATCTTTCTAATTGTTTGTTATAAAGTTAAACTTTTAAAAGTATTTCTGTGGAGAAGGCTTTAGTAAGTTATTATAAATCTTGTTTAATTTTCTAATAAAGGATTCAATAAGACCAACCACTTTAGTTTTTAGTTTTTAGTGGTATTTACAACATTTGAAAAGTCTGAAAAGTTTCAATGTTAAAAGGTATGTACACGTTGCAAGTTCTAGTATCCATATATACATGACACCTACGCGGTGGATGAGGTGGCAAAGGAGGGTGACGCCTTTCTTAGTTTCTTCCTTCATCCATCCAGGTTCGATCTCCATAAACTCCCATAATTCCAACTTTCTGTGATTATATTGAGTTGATATGTTTTGGGTATGATTTAGATTGATGACTGTAAGAGATTACGTTAGAGACTTATCTCTTCCATATCATTTCTCAAGAAAGTGGATTCTGTTTGTGAGGATGGAAATGAAACGATGAGAGGGTCACCATCAGAGTATTTTTCAATAAAAAAAATTATCCGTATGTATATATTTACCAAAAATATCCATACATATATATGATGTAAAAGAAAAGAAAAACTTTTTTTACCCACCAAAAAAAAAAAGAAAAAAAAATTTCAAAAAAAATACAACAAAGTAGTTCTTTTTTTTTTTCCTCGGACAAAAACAAGTTATGCCAGTCCGTAATTTACCAAAAATTTCCTTAGAAAATATATGTATCATTATGTTCTCTTCTATACAGCTTGGAACAAAAAAGAAAATAGAAAAAATAAGCATGAAGAAAAGTTGTGGAATTTAAAACAGGTGGTCGGTGAAAGCGCGGATAATAGTACAATCACTGTGTTTAGACTTTATCGTAGAATAGCATTCAAATGTTCTGAATTTGGCCAGAAAGAAAATGAAAGTTAAAAAAAAAAAGAGAGAGAGAGAGAGAGAGAGAGAGCAGTCAAACGTTGTGAAGAGTCATCGGCTACCAGCTAAGTAGCTAGCAGCTCACCTATTCGGACAAAATACTTCAATTTATTTAATGACGAACCTAGTAAGTACCTGCAGGTACTACTAGTCTTACTAACATAGAATAAAAAGAATTAAAAAAAAAACACACACACACATTTTGAGGTCCCACAAACAAGAGAAATTCTAGACTGTCGGGATTTTAAAAAAAAAAAAAAGATTTAGAGTATGTTGTTGAAAACCATATTTCTAAGGGGTGTTTGATGAATGGGTTTAGTTTAAGATTTTTAAGTTTTAATAGTAATTTTTTAGAAAAGATAAAATTTTTTTTCAGAAAAGATAAAATTTTTTTTAAAAAAATATAATTTAGTTCAAATAGAACTAACAACTAAACAGGCCCTAAACTATTGCTTAGCTATAATAGCTTTTATATATATATATATATATATATATTACCTTCGATTACTTAAATATGGAGTGTAAAAAATCCAAGTAAAAATTAAAGGAGGGTAAAATGTCTATTTGAGAGGATATTTTCACAATATTTTCTCTCTCTCTCTCTCTCTCTCTCTTAGTTAGCAAAAAAAGGAGGTCAGGGGTCTATCTTCACATATTTCAACCTAGCCCAACACTTCAAGGAGTTTATTCAGACTGCATGTGGTTTTGGTTCTATGTCCTCAAGCTATGGACCTAAAATTTATCACTTACATGTGACGTGATTTGAATCGTGGATAAATAAAAATAAAAATATGAAAATAAGATTTTTTTTATCATCATATCATGATTGGAATTCATGTAAAATTTATTTTTTATTTTAACCGGATGATATTTATTAAACAGATGAAACAATAGTGTTTCCCATAACCCAATGTGACTCCTTTCATTTTTTTTAGCTCATCAATAATTTTTTTAATTACAAATTACCTCCTAATTTATCCTCCACGAACCTTTTTTAATTACATAATTTACATAGAATTTTTTATAGAAGAAAAAAATTAATTATATCTAAAGATTTGACTATAAATTCAAATTTTAGATCCAAACTAACTAAAAGTCCACTACTATTTAAATTCAAAACATTTTATTTAAGAAGAAAAGAAAAACTTATATTTTAAAAATATTGTTCTTAAAAAAAAAAAAAGTCTCACAGCTTTTTATATTTTTCAAAATTTTTGTTGTTTTAACCCAAACCTCTTTTGAAACAATTTCTGATTCCGTCATGGTATTTAGTATCCAACACCATACAGTATATATCATTTATTTTTTTTCATCTTACAATCGTAAAAAGTGGTCCCCAAATCTGTAATTATGATAATGATAGTGAAAAACGACAATTTGTATCGGTTAATTTTTGTCGTAGCGTCAGAATAAAATATCCAACATGGCCCCACTTCGTAGAATTTCTCACAAAAAAAAAAAGAAAAAAAAGAAAACCCAAATAAAATATGGCGCTTTTGTGTGGGACCCAAGAAATGAAAGCGTTCACACATTGCTAGTTTGTGGTGGACTGGGACTATGGGAGGTTTTCTCGGATGGTTCCGTTACTCGGCTTTTTTTTATTTCTTTTAATAATATGTTTAAAATTACAGTACTTAAGATATAAATAATAATTTTGTCCTGTTTGCCCCAAATCGCTCTCTATATATAGCCTGCCTGCACTTTTTCTCTAACGTCTTCCAATTCTCTGTTGTTCTCTCTTTAGATTTCTCTCTCTCTCTCTCTAGCTTTTTGTTGTAGAAGTACTTTGAGCTTCGTTTTGTGATGTTGAGAGACTGAGAAATTTTTTAAGGGTACTTGGTGAAGAGAAATTAATTTTGCTTAAACTAGGGTTAATAATTAATTAATAATCTAATTAGGTTTAGGTTTAGGTTTAGGTTTAGGTTTTTGTAGTTTGTGTTTGATGGTGAAGATGACAAAGAGCCCGAGTGAGACGGCGAAACCCGACAGAAAGACGATCGAAAAAAACCGAAGAATCCACATGAAAGGGCTTTGCTTCAAGCTTGCTTCACTCGTTCCACAACACCACTCTTCGCCCTACTCTAAGGTAACCTAGTTGTTATTAATTCTCGTCTTTGGCAATTTCACTTTGGAAATTATTAGTACTACTTATACTTTCAAGTGTGACATCGATATGATCCACGGGTTTTCCAAGTACATGTTTCTGCACGTTAGATTATACGAATTTATAACTTCTTTGCTTATGGTTGGCTTGTTAATTAATTACTAAATTTGTTTAAGTACTAACCGATTTGTTCCTTTCGGACCGCGCCTTCCAGGAAATGTTGACACAACAAGATCAGCTCGATCTTGCGGCGTCATACATAACCCATTTGAGACAAAGCATAGAGAAGCTAAACGAGAGAAAGGAAGAAGCAATCAAGGCCTTAAACGGAGAAAAGAGCGGCGGAGATGTTTTCGACCAGCTGGGGATGAGTAGCGGCCCGAGGTTGCCGGTGATCGAGTTAAAGGACTTGGGTTGTAGCATAGAAGTGATTTTGATAAGCGGTTTGCAGAAGAACTTCATGTTGTATGAAGTGATCAGTGTGCTTGAGGAAGAAGGAGCTGAAGTCGTTAGTGCTAGCTTTTCTGTTGTGGATGACAAAATTTTCCACACACTCCACGCTCAGGTGAATACAACATTTATCGCAAATCTACGCCCTACGTTAAATTATCATATTCTGTCAGTTTTACATACTTTAATTTGTATTTTGATAGCTCCCAAAAAAGTACTTTAAGTGCGAATTTGTTTCTCTCGGACCATACTGGTAGTGATGATCAATATATCAATTAGTGAACTAATTTTGGTGGTTACAAATAAGATTAGCCTTTCCTCCGTTGAAATTACCTGTTAAGTAAATTAGAATATTATCCTAATATAAAGTTTTTGCTTTCATTTTATGAAACTTTACAGGTAAAACTTTCAAGAGTTGGAGTAGAGACCTCAAGGGTATGGCAAAGACTTCAGGACTTGATTTACTGAACGAACCTAGGAAGTACTGCAATATATATACACAAGCACACACACACACACACACACATATATATATATATATATATAACATATATATGTATAAGAAGATTAGCACCAAATAAAAAGAGTGCTATTCCATGGGAATGGATTTAAGTGAAATTCCAACTAGTATGGCCATGCCATTAGATATTTAATTAATTGCGATGGCGAATTGGGGGACAAGGCATTTTATGAAGTTCTAGTATTTAGGTGGAATTTAATTTTAATTAGGTTTATGTTGTTAACATGTATAATTATATATGATGGTACTTCTCATTAGCTAGAAATATTAAATGCATGTTGTTATAAATATCATGGGAAATTTTTTTCCTCTTCATGTGGTACTCTAGCAGTTTATAACCGCATGTAGTGGGGGTTTTTTCTTTTTTCTTTTTGTACCACATTTATGTCACTTATTGAATGATTAATGCATCAAGAGGATAAATAAATGAAGTAAAAAAAAAAATATAAATACACTATCGATAGCGCCATCTAGACTCATAGTTAGTGAAACTTCTAACTCGCCAAGACTTAAATCTGACTAACCAAAAATAAACTCAAACAGTGACAGAACCAACTCTAAAGAAAATACTAAAATTATATAGTAAAAATATCAATACCTTTATTAGATTAAAGAGAATGGCTGCGGTAGAACCCTTTATATATACCCTATCGATAGAGCTCATTTTTAAACTGTTAAGATATAATCAAACGGTTGAAATATTATTTGTATATAATAAATATAATACACCTTACCTTATATTAGTATAGATTAATAAATAAAATAATTTTAATTTAAAAAAAAAAAAAAGATCAACTCCCTTCCCTGATGCCGACGACTTCCCCGCCGACGCTGACAACAGACTCCCCTCCCCCTGAGCCAGATCTGCCTCGCCTCCCCCCTTGTATCGGTGTGAACCCAGTCCCTCCCCCCCGACGTCGGGGACGGACCCCCGCTCCCCCCGACCAGATTTGCCCCCCCAGCCCAGTACTTCCCTCTTTCCCGACCTCGGCAATGGAAACCCCCTATCCCCCTCCCCTCCACCCCCCCCCCCCCCCCCCCTCCCCCAACTTTCTGCCGGTGAAGGTGGATTTTTTTAAAATTCTTTTTTTATATTATTTTTTAATTTTTTTAGTCAAATACTACTGTAAGATAAAGTGTATGATAATTATAATACACAAGTAATATTTCAGTTGTTTGATTACAACTGAACTGTTTAAAAATGAGCTCTATAAATAGGGTATATCAAAAGAACTTTATCGCAGTTTTATCCTAGATTAAAATATAAAGAACTAAAGCTTAAATTATAAATCGCTTTAATTTTGCTTTACCTATAATCTCAGTTTTAGATTCTTAAAATGCACAGCATGAGGTGGGGGAATAATATGATCGATCATTTTTTTTAGTAACAAAATATATAATACATATATATATAAATATATATATATGCGAGTATATCTATATATATATATATAAATTGATGGTGATAAGAACTCGCATCGCATGGCGGCTTAGCTTCACCATCCACCTTCGAAGAAGTGTCCAATTAAAAGGTACTTGTATAGATATAAGTACGGCGAACCCCGCGTTCTTAAAACAGCAAGTCAATTTAACATGTATATATACATGCATATAGATAGCCTCTCTAACTAAAAAAACTATATGCACACAAGGTCAAATGCTTCGTTGAAAAGTCAAAAGTCAAAAGTCAATTCAAGCACGTTTACTTACTTTCTTTTCTACTTGTATAAGCGCGTAAAGTAAAGTTTTTCATATTAAAGAAAGACCATTGTTTTCCTACTTATTCTTCTGATCTTCTTGTTGTAATTTTGGATAGTAAATCACTTCTGTGGTCCATAGTCCACACTGAAAAGATGCTATATATATATAAATATGATAATGATTTGTGGGTTCTAAAATAAATAAATAAATATATATATATATATATATATTCATCTACCACTTGTATATTGTTGCGTGCATGCCATTGGTTCTTGTGACGTTGATGGCAATTACGGCGCAGAAGAGTTTGGCTGAAAAGCTACTTCTATATTGAGAATGTGGATCACATGGGTCAAAAAGGGTTTTCTCTCTTTTTTTATAGAACAATAATGTGCACTATGTCATTCAACATAAGTGAACTTATAAGATTATATTGATGCGAAATGAGTTAAATAATTGTTTCTTTTTATGTGATCAATCAATGACGTGGTAAATTAAATGGATTCTATCATACTGAAACTACTATAAACTAGATATTAACATCTGTTTTGCGAGATTCCCCTCATTTTGATATATGAGACAGTTTTGGCTATAAAAAAAAAAAAAAAGATGATGTCTTTGATATTCTAGAGTCTAAAACTAACAAATTCATATCAATTATCTCATTTGGTTGTTTTATTAGTTGTCTCTCCAATTAAATTTTGACACCTAATATGTTTAAGAATTTTAATATTTAGCTCCTAATACAAGCTTGACTTACAAAAGACAATACAGCCTTTTTTTTTTTTAAATCTAAAGATAATAGAAATATATGGTAAGGGTAAAGAGAAACCCAAATCACATATTATAAATATATAATAACAATAACAAACATAAAAGGGTATTGGATAATGCCACTTAATAGGTTGATATTTTTAAATGGAAGCTCAATCTCTTAACAGTCTTGAATTCCACTTTTTTTCTCTAAATCTTCACATGATATCAGAGTCCAATGAGCTCAAACCTACGACCTGATCTATCCAATATAAGATTAATTACCCCAAAAAAAGCATTATCTTGCGCGGACGTATTAAGAGTAAAAAGAAACTCAAAGTCCCATATCATAAACATATAACACAATAACAAACATATAAACGTATTGAGTCACTCCACTTGTGCGGTTGATCTATTAAGATGGGAGTTCAATCCATTAACAGTCTCAAATTCCATTTCTTCTCTCTAAATCTTTACAACCTAGATGTAGTGGATTGCCTTTTTCCTTTTTTCATTTTTTTTTTTTGAGATTTCTATAATAAGAACAGTTATTTTTTATTATCGGTAAAAACTACAATTTTATCTATTATATAAATTTTTAACATTCTCATTTATAAATGAGGACAGTTTTATATTGTACACGATAATTTTTAACATGATCACTTATAGATTAGACTATTGAAAGCTATTCTAACTAGTTAAAATTACAATTTCTGCTGAAAATGAAAAAGGCCACTTTCTATTGTATGTATAGCTATATATATATATATACACACACACGCGCACATGTATTTTTGATTCTAGCGGAAAAACCATATAGAATTTAGCCCAAAGTCTACAAAGTATGGCACAAAAGTCCAGTTCACTTTTCGATGGACGGATGCAATTAATTAAAATGTGGGCTTCAGATGTACGATTCTAGGGCATCCCTAAATTCTAAGCATGAACATTTTTTGTTTGAAACCATTTAAGAAATATATCCCAATAAACTTACTTTTTTTAGTTTTGTGTTTCTAATTTATATTTTTTTAAAACGTGCTCCTTTTTAATTTGATTTTAGAAAGAAAAATAAGGAACATGAATCTAAAAGTACTTAAGAACTAAGAAGAGGACATAAATCTTTATGAATTCCACTAGTTCTTTATTTTGTTTATGTTTCTATAGTTGTCCGGGATTTGAGTTTTTGGCCGTTTGAGAAATTGTATCCAATAGATGAATACCAATCTTGACCGTGGATAGTGGTTTCAAACACAATCTACTGGTAATTTCATACATGACTGTATAAAAAAATGTAGAGTTTGAATTTCTCACCATCAAATTATATTAAAAAAATATTAACTGTGTATTTCTGTTGATTTACGAGATTTTTAGTCCTTTATTTTGTGACAAAATAGTAATTTTGATAGGTAAAGGAGTAATAACACTCTCCACTCGCTTTCTCTTTGTTTTTCCCCTTTCTCTCTATTCTCACTTCACCTCTCACTCTCCTGTTCATCTTATCACCAATGGCCAAGGCCAGAAGTGACCAAATAAATGGAGTTTCCGATTTCACCGGATTAATTATATTCAAATTCTCTAATCTAATTAATCAACGTCTATTCTTTATATTGCCAGCGAATCTCTCTAACGTAATCGTTAATCATTCTCAGGCATTAGTAATTTATCTTACAATAAGCTCATTATCACCTCTCGGTCTCAAACTCTAAACTTACCACAATTCATTAAGAACATGAAATTCATAATGCTGCACAAGTATTATCGTTTCTCAGTTTCAAATCAAATACCAATTCATGCAAATGGTGATGAGACATTCACAAGCATTAAGCGCAGATTAATTACTTTAACATATAATTGAAATAGAACATCAATTAATAAAAATTATAAAAACTATTAAATAATCATAATCCAGCTAGATCGTATCCCTAAAAAAGAAAATTAATTCATAAATAAAAATAAAAATCTATAAAATAACGGTTCAATTATTCTCAAATTATAAAAAAAAAACAAAAGATAAAAAAAATAAAAAAATAAAATCCAGTTTAAAAATGTCACAGGTCTCCAAAGCTCCCTCTTTTCTTGATAATTTAAGAAGATCTCGTCCTAATTTTATAAAAAAACTAAATATAAAACTTAAAATATTTTTTTCTTTTTTGATTTTTGGCTTCTCCTGCAACCAAAGACTCATTGCACGGACCCCTAAGGCTCCCTTTTATATCCACTCAGAGCTTGTTTGGGGTGTAAGTTTAAACTTACACCCATCAACTCAATTTTTATCTTTTTCTGAAAAAGTTTTTTGTCTTTTCTGAAAAAGTCAACAAAAATTACTATTTAAACTTATCAATTTCAACTCAAATTTACACACCAAACACCCCTTCAGCCGCGTTCCTAGGTTTTTCCTTTTTTATTATTATTATTTTTTCTTTTCTTTTCTCTTCCTTTTTGCTGCTGCAGATCTTAAGAGCACCAGTGACAGATGGCGCGAATCAGTTGGCGAGAGATGAATCTTGGACGCGCGGCAAACAAGAAATGGAGGTCAGCAACTGGTGCACGGAGAAACGGTGAGGACGCGTGCAGCGGATCCTGCAAGCCAGCTGGAGCCCTGATACGGAAATGCAGACGCTCCTGGCTGGGGCTGTGACACGCACTCACTATCTGGGCCGCATCAAATCCTGATCCAACGGCTAGGAGCGAGCGTGATGTGCGTGAAGGGGCCTGCGAGTGGTCAAAGTTGACTCCGAATTTCCTTTTCATTTTTATTAACCTTTCGATCTCATTTAAACTCTAAATTACTACTTTTAACCCTCTTAATATAATTAATCTACATATTTAGGACAACATAATAATTTTGAGGAAAAATTAAAAAAAATACTATTATTATAGTAAAAATATAAGCTAAAAAAAAACTAAAATAACTTTATTTTATAGATTTATTAAAAATACACAAGTGACAAAATTTATTTGTATCCCAAAATAAACATGAAAATGAGACGAAAAGGGTAAATCTAAGCATCATAAAAAAATATTTAAGGCAAAAAAAAAAACTACAAAAAACAAAGAAGTCCAGTTAAAAAACTATACCGACGTTTTAAATTTTGGTCCTTTTATTACAATCTTAAAAGTTCTGGGAGGTTTTTCCCAAAAAGAAAAAAAAAAAGTCGGGGAATAGTTTGGGACCAAATGAGCTAAATGTTAAGAATTATTGCTCTAATTTTATATCACATAGAGTAATAAAATTCAAAAAAAAAAATCACAAAATATGTACAATTTTATGCATATTTGCCTTAATGTACGTTTTATTCAACCACTATAATAATTTATTATAATGATCAAGTAGTTTACAAGAGAAATTATATACCCTCAAAACTCTCTGTGTTCCCTAAAATCGATTTGCATAATGCTTCTATGAGGATACTAATTAGAGTCTACAACTTTAACACGAAAAACACTAGCAAAATAAAAAGGTTTTGATCTTCTAGATGTGACTTTGTAATAAGGTCTATGGAACTGTGAGTGACTCCGAAATTAGTTGACAATTCTTAGAGCTCTTAATGTCTTTCTTGACTAAAGAAAGAAAGAAAGAAAAAGAAAAAGAAAAAAAAAAGGATGAACTTAATGAAAGAAAGAATAGAAGACTAATATGAATAAGACAAAATTAAGAATAAATAAACAGATATTTATTGTAAGGGATAGGGTCTTGAAACATTATTTTTTTTCATCAAATTCTATTAATTGATCATACCTTCTTTTCCTATTTGATAATTAAGATAGTTTATGTCATATCTTATCATAAAATTCTCCATTAAATTCTTCAAAAAATATAGACAACAAATAACTCCAAATGTCACATAACGCCTTTCATTTTTAAAAATTACATAAAAAGGTTTTTCTCAATTTCATGCTTTCTTCAACAAAACAATTACTAGATAGTTTTGGTCTGGATGAACCTAGACCAGGTAGCACCAGGATCTATATATATATATATATATATATATATATTTTAGAGTAGACTTGATCAGTAAATTCTATAGAAAAAGACAAATTTTAGAGTAGACTTATCCCTTGGCTACTCAAAGCCCTATAAAATAGCCAATAGAGTACAAGCATGTAAGGTATCAAATTCTCAACATCTATTGCCAACCAAAGAACATACCTATGGTAAATTCAGATGCAGGACATTGCTTGATATATCTCATATATATATATATATATATATACATAATAGATTCGCTTTTGCCTACTCCTTGAACCTAAAATGTCCATAATTTTCTGCTGTTCGACGTGAGAAATCGTCCATCGTGAGGTATGAGTGAGCTCTTTGCTGTTGGCGAATTTCCACCGACAATAAAATTATTGTCATCTATCTTTTTAACTTTTTTTTTTTCTTATTAAACAATACAAAAATATTGGACTTTGGATCGTCCACAGTAGTGCATGACTCATAGTAAAAAATGATTGAATTTTATTTGGAATAAAATTCATATAGGGAAAATATCAAATATGAGTGATTGAGTTAATCGGAGAATTTACTCTCTATTAATTAATCAATGTGATATTTTTTATATATTGTATCTGTCTAAATACGTCCCTCCTTTTTTATAGAAGTTGCTATATATATATATGTGTGTGTGATTTCAATAATTAATTTACCTATGATTACTGTTATTTTAGTCATATGATACAGATCAAACGGTTGCAATGAATTAAGTAGTTAACCAAATACATTTATGATAATTAATGAGTATTGAAGTTAAAGATATCATTAATATTATTTTGGATAGGCAACTTATTCTAAACTTGCTAATATGATTTTTTGAACACTTTTTTTTTTGTTCAAATGGAATTTAAATATATTTTTTTCCTATTTTTTAAGCTCACTTCTGATATTTATTTACTATTTTTTTTTTCAAATTATTTTAAAAAGGTTAAGTGGCCAATACTCTTATAATTATATGTTTTGATCAACCTCAAATAATTCCTTTTTTTTTTTTTTCGCATCTTTTATCTTTCTCTCTTATATATATTTTTTCTTTCGAAGTCCAAATCTCAGTCGTTTTTTTTTTTTTTTTTTTTTTGATTCCTGCAAATGCCCCCTTTCCTCCATATTTCTCTATACCTCTAGCAATTTTATTATTATTATTTTTTGGAACTTGTTTGTTCTCAATTTATTGACTATTATGCCGCCCACCCCTCTCTCTTGCTCCTTTCACGAATCCAACTAAGAAAATATTTTTCTATGTACCAAAAAACAAATAAGAATTATTTTTCTACAAGAAGCACATGACGATAATCTTCAACATGTTTTTTTTTTTTTTGGTAAAATTAGTAGAAAAGTAAATAATAATAATAAGGAGTTTGCATAATTTGTTGCAAACAAAAATAAGAAGGGAAATTGAAAACAATAATAAATACAAAAGGAGAAAATAACACTAATATTAATCAATCACGGCAATATTCCCCTCATCCTAGTATGTATGAAGAGTAATTATAATTCCTTAAAAAAAGAGTAATTATAATAATAATCTTGATATTTATTTTCCACTTCCAACAAAAAAATATATTTTTAATTAAAGTTTAAGATAACCGATTGTTTAACTTTCTATAACAAGTCATATAAAATGTCAAATCATGTAATTATGACATATATTTCTTTTTTATAATTTTATCTGTAACCATGAATTGTTACAAAAGTAGAGTAATCATTGAAAACTCTTTCATATATATATATATATATATATATATATATAGACAAGGCAAATATTGACTGATATCAATTTCACGTGAAATTAGAAATTCTCTCTCATTCCTAGTCTTCCATAGAGTTCTTGAATTGTGGATTTTCGTAGTTGTTCAGGTCTTTCGCTTTTGTAATAACCACAAATACCATGAGCATATCAAGGACAGGATGATCGTGTTCATGACAGATCATGCTTTGGAGGATGAAAATCGTGTTCGTGACTATGGAATATCGTGAGTCTATCCTTAGCAAATCCTAAAATTGTGTAGATCATGGATCGGACCTATAACTGTTAAAGACGCTTCCGCATGCGTACCGGGTATTTTTCCCTTCAAAAGGATTACTGTAATCTTCTTCATCATTCACATTCCTCATCCCTCTGAATCTCTCTATCCTACTTACTCCCCATCCTTCCATGTTTATGTTTGGTAGAGCGGGAAAAAGGGAGAGGAAAGAAATTGAAGGGATTCTTAAGAAGAAAAAGGGAGACTTGGGTTGTTTGATAAAAGAGAGAATTGAGAGGGAAAAAAGTTGCAAATTGGGAAGCATAACTTATTCTTAATTTTAATTGGTTGCAGTGCAAATCAGTTACCAATTTTTCTCAACAAAGTAGATATTTCAATATCAGATATCTTAAATAAAGAAACAAGTTGGTTAGATGCATAAATGTCCATTAAAGCAAAATTCCATGCAATTAAATTTAAAAAAAAAAAAAAAGATATACGGATTCTTATACAAATCTGATGATTCAAAGATAGAATCCTAGCTCTAGACTCTATCTAGATCATATTGCCTATATTATTATGCGGGAACAAATAGTTGACATTTTAGTAATTATTGGTTTTTTTTTTTGTTTTTTTTTTTGGCACATTGTATAGTTGACCTTGTAGTAATTATGTGTTACTACTAAGGTCGTGCACATACAATAGAATTCTATCATTGATTTCTACGACGTGACATGTTTCTTAATTACCACATGATTCTTTTTTGGGGTAAAAATCACCACATGATTTTTTACACGAATGGTAATTTTCCTCTTTTACTGCAATTTGGCTGTTTTTTATTTTTTATTTTTTGCAGTACTAGACTCTTATTTGTTCTGCTTTTTAATAAATCTCGTATTCTGTTTTAGGATTTCAAACACTTTCTGCTAACTTGTTTAACCAACGTTGTCGTTTTGTTTTAGATAAACCTTGACCCACAATCAACCAAAATGTGGTGTTTCATAGAGGATTTATTTTCACCCCCACATGTAATAATATTAGTAGTACTACTACTAGGAGTACTCGTAAAAATCATAGTAATACAAAATCCTTTGCAATTGACTCAAGTTGGTGACCGTATGGTAATTGGAAGAGACAATAATGAACCAACTAGGGGTTAATTAGGGGTCCAAAAGTTTGGAATTTGGGGTCTAAAAAATCAAGTCGGTATTGCTCGGTCCTTGTAGAAAATCAATGGTCGGTGGATATACATCACCCAAAAAAAAAAAAAAAAAAAACTTCGAAAAATTATTGTGTTCTACAATTTTCATGTCTAACCTTTGTCCTTAGGGGGTCCCCTTTTGGAATCACCATTTTATGGGGGCATTGACGAAACTTTAGGTGAGCATGATCTCATGGGGTCTAGTATGATATATCCATGTTTTTTTAATCAAATATTTGCTGGACCCCCTTTTTTTTTTTTATTGATTTTATGTTTAAATTTTTCTAGGGATCTAACTAATCATGAACCAAAATTTTGGAAAGTCATTGTTTGGGGACAAGCAAAACTCTTGTTTTCAACTAGAAATTTGACTAAATAATGCTTTTCTGCAAGCAATGGAAAAAAGGATTTGAATCCTACTACTTTTATCTTATTTGCAGAACTAGATAAATCAGTTTGGGTTGGATCTCTAATGTGGAAACTTTTTTTTTTTTTTTGAAAATCAGAAGGGTCTGCTTTTATTTCATAATGAAATCAACAAACATGGCGCTGGATATACAACTGGGAGTTTCATCAACCCAAATAGCCAAAGAATGAAAATTAAAAGCAAAATGGGACAACAAATGTGCCACATGATTAACAGACCTTTTAATGTGAGAGAGACTAGGACCATTAAGGGAGGCTAGGACAGTTAAGGAGGCTAGCTAAGCCTTCTCGAAAAGAAATGTATTCTGTGTGAACGGGCCGAAGGAACCAGGAATTGCTTTCACAAATACGGCATAGACAAACCCGTTGTGATTCCGCACAACCCCAGGAACCATGAACCTAGTAGTTTTTGATCCTAAATGAGTCATTCTAATTTGGAAATAGATGAGACAAATTAAAGTACTAATGTTATTCCAATGCAAATAAGTACCTAAATTGAAAATACACAAATAAATTGGTCAAAACATTCACAAACCTAGACCACCCTCCCTATTGTTTCTGTACGCCTTTAATACTATATTAGTTTCACAAAAATTAAAAGAACGGAGCTAGATATATATTTCAATTAGGGTATATGGTAATTTTTTTTAAAAAGAAAAGATAAATAATATCAAAGTAAAAACTAAATGGTAAAATTTTAGTGAACGTAATTTAAAAATTTTTAATTTTTAATGGATAAAGCTGATAAACCTTAAAATTTTTGTGGTCGAATTAATTTTAGTGGGGACTATGTGAAAATTTTTAATTTTTAATGTTTTTTAATGTGGATAAAGTTAAAACATTATAAAAATTTTTGAAGTAAAAAAACAAAAATTTAGTAGGGACTACAGCCCCAACTAGGCCCTAACCACATCCGTCATTGAATACGTATTAATATTTTAACCATTGAATTGACTTTTTAACAATTTAATATAAGACAACAAATAACTTAAAATTTTTTTACATAGACACTCGTACCTACCGAAAGTTAATCTAATAAGTAAAACATAATACCTACCGAAAGTAGAATTTTAGTGTCTATCATAAGTTGTTTCTATTAATTTAAGTCATATGTAGTTTATTAGCACTAGTTTTTGCAAGCCATAATATTGTTCTTCTAAACACAAAAGGAAGAAAAAGAAAAGAAAAACATCTATAAAAAGACAAAGCGACAGGAAAGAACCTCCTTGATGACTCAACGTAAGTTGGAATTCAAGGTGAAAACTAGACCATTCTTCAAGCATAAGATTTACCTTTTCCCCTAATCTCCTTGCAATAATTTCTGCATAATCCATGCTTAAGAGAAGGGCTTGTTTGTGTATCAAATCCATGATTCTTGTTCACGATTTATAGTAGGAAATGTGGTTTCTTTTGTACTTCTTTTTGAAGGTAAGAGGAGGATGATTAGTTCTAATTGAGTATATTTTAACTCTATCGTTACGTACTGATGTTTTAATTAGTTGTTGGATTAACTTTTTTTTAACTGGAGTAGTTCGATATCACGCATGACAAATTTTTGCTATAAATATTTCTTAAAAACACAAATCCATCAAAATCTATGTTGACTATTTTGACTAAGATATAACTAAACCTTGATCCACATTTATTCTCGTAGAAACTATAAAACTAATACAAAATAATATTCTATTATTGGTGGATCTTCGAACCCGTTAACTTTTCACAAGAACGGTTAGGATTTGTTTATTATTTGATTCTAATATAGATTCAAGGAATAAATATATGGTTTATAAAGTTCACTAAAAAAACGAGTTAATTGTCTTTATAGAGCTCACTTGCTAAGATGTAAATATTTTTAAACTATCAGACTATATTAGAATCAGATTATATTAGAATGATATAAGATAAAAAATATATATGATAATTTAGTATAATTTGAAGAAAATATAATGATTTAAAATTGTAGTTTATTAATAGAGTATATATACATATAAACTATAACCGTGTAAACTTTTTGTGCTTAGGCCAAGTCCTCCATGAATTTTTATTTTGATATAAATCCTCTAATCTTTTCAAATAGCTGCAATATGACTCACATTGATAATGCCATTAAAATGGTCATAGGAATACCCATGCATGCCTCATATTTTTGACCCTTTATCCTTTGAATTTCTCATATTTCGGCAAAACTGCATACTAAGTTTTTAACAAAACAAATTTAAGGGATTAATTATCAAAATGAAACGTTCAAGGGACAATTTATTAGAATAAAACCACCGGTGGTGGTAGCATGATGGCGATGATGTTCTACTTAAAACTTTCGTTTCATTAAGTTTCATGTTCGAGTCGTGGTACATACAATGTCTAGTATTTGATAAGAAAGATTATGAGTTGCGTGCTCTCGAAACTTAAAATCTACTAGCTATTTAAAACCTAGGACATGATCTTTGTCATCTTATCAGAGTGATCAATGTATTCATTTAATAATCACTAAGATTAGAGGACATTATTGATCATTTAAAAAGATAGATTGAAACACAAAAAAGTTGAGTGGATCAAGAGTCAAAAGCCCATTTTTATATCATAACACAAAATTCTCAAACTCTGATGATGAGTCAACTTTTAATTTGACGAGACAGGAAAAGAGACATTAGATTATGATGCAATATGGTAAATCTATGACTAATGGATAAGGAGAGTCGGTGGAGGGTTGGGGGGTATTGCAAAGGACAATTATGGATGAGAGTCCCTTGATCTAAGCAAAAGCAAATGAGCACCACTTTTTCAACTTGTATACGTTTCCACTGACCGACTTCCTAAGTACCAAACAAGGACTTAAGTCCCATAATTCAATAAATCAAAAGTAGAATTGGTTTGGTTTGTAAGTATCATAAAAAGAGCATTGACCCTAAAAATCAATCAATCAATCCAAATCAATACTTTTATCCTTTCTACTTCTTCTTCTTCTTCTTCTTCTCTTTTTTTATTTTTTTCTTTTTTCTTTTTTCTTTCCTTCCACGTGGTTTAGAGCAAGTATGGATGTCAAAATCGTCCCAAGTTAGAAAAAGAAAAAAGTAAAAAGAAAGGGAAAAAAAAAAAAAGAGGATAGAAAATATCAATATTGCCCCTTGGAAATAAAATCTTATTATCATATCTTTGCACACTGAAAAATTCCCTAATCTCTTTTTGTAATGGTATGGAAACTCACAAAGATGTGATTATAAATCTAATTTAATGTTATTGCACATATGACTTTACTATGAAGTAAAGAGATCGATTCTTCTTACTCTAAATTTAAAAATAATAATAAAAAAAAAACTAAAAAAAGACTAAATAATGACGTTTGTCACAATGAAAATTGTCAATTTATACTCCACGTAAGAACAACATTACTATTTTTAGATTATGTGAATTTAGACAGCTTCATTCTTTTCGTGAAAAAAAGAAGAAGTTAATTTTCCACTAAAATTTCTAAAACCTTATTCAGTTTATATGTAACATAATTTCTAAATTCTTGTTGAAAGTGAAATAAAATAATTTCTAGTTTTAGGCAGACAATTATTGCGTGCAAATCGTGTCTAACCTTCGTGATGCTTCATGACATGGCTTAGGTTCCAATTTGTACTTCAATAATTGAAAAAAAAAAAAAATCATTGTTCTAAAAAAAAGTTAGATAAGCTAAAGAAGGGCTTTTATGGTAAAGCCCATCTATTAACATTATCCTTTATTTTAAGCACTGGACTGTATCAAAATTAGGTCCAAATAATCTTGAGAGAAGAAGTAAATAGCATTTTCACATAAATAATTGAAATAAATAACATATTTAAAAAATATTTAAAACAAATAACAAAAAATAACAAATTTGTCATGTAAATAATTTATTTATTTCTTATAAATATGTTATTTATTTTAAATATTTTAAAATCTTGCAATTTATTTTAATGGTTTTCATTAAAAAATGCAATTTATTACAATCTCTCAAGTTAGGGGTCTGAGAAAAAAAGGAGGGGGGGCAGTTTGGTAAATAACCTTTAGATTTGAATATTATATCTCGACATATAGCATGATTTTAATGATTATTTGCCTGATAATCTTATCAAAAAAATGAAATATATATATGGGGTAAAATAAAGTTTTTCTCAAAAATGCACAAACATGTTATATCTAATATGGTTGAAGGTCGGGTCAAGTGATCGAGATTTATGGGGTGTTTGGTAAATGAGTTTGAGTTAAGATTTTTAAGTTTCAATAGTAATTGGTGTTGACTTTTTAGAAAAGACAAAAAACTTTTTCAGAAAAGATAAAAAACTTTTTCAGAAAAAGACAAAAAAAGTACTGTTTAACTTGAGTTAAACATGGGAGCCAAACATGGTCTTATTCATTCCGGTGTTATCGAGGGGTACCAAAAAAAAAAAAAAAAAATCTCGACCCTTTGTCAAGTGCCTTTGGTTGGGTCATGACAAGATTGAATCCGACTAGATTTGGCGTGAGGTATCTCAATGGCAAAGAGTTCTGAGGATCCTCCTCTTGATCATCTTCCTTTACTCATGCCCATAGAGAGAGGAGAGACAGGAAAGAGGAATTTGGGAATTTGGAAATTTAATAGCATTTCTTTTTTTCACTTTTACCATTGACAAAATAGGTTAAGCACATAAAATTAAAAAAAAAAAAAGAAAAAGTAAAAGATTGGAAGTGATTTTCTTTATACATGATGGGCTCGTAGTTCAAATTTATTAAAAGAAAAAAATTTTTTTTTGAGACCTATACAAATCTACCGAATCATCATTTTTTTTTTCCCACACCTCTTAAACAGAATATGAATAGTTAAATCTTTAGGGATGTTTGGTGAATGAGTTGAGTTTGAGTTGAGTTGAAATTTTTAAATTTGAATAATATTAACTTTTAAAAAAATAGTTATAAATTTTGTTGATTTTTCAGAAAAAGACAAAAATTAAGATAAAAAAAATACAGTTTAGTTGGAGTGGAACTTGTGTTCCAAACTCCCCCTTTATTAAATTTCGTTAGATTTCTATACCTTTAAATTTTGAAACAATTTATTTATTTATTTTACATGCTTTGGCATTATAAAGTTACGAAATATCAGATTTTTAGTATAATTATATGTGAAATTAGTGCTGAGTTATGTCTGAAACTAGAACATAATATAAATTTTTTTTATAAGCAATAAAACACAATATGAAAATTTATATCATTAGTATTATAAATATACACATGTCAACATTTTGTAAGTTTTGTAAAACTGATATGATAAATTTATCCAACTTTTTATCCTTAATAACTTGTATATTTTACTCTCATGATATGACATGAAACTTATTTTTTATGAAGTGAATTTTTTATACGTATATTATTGTAGAATTTTTTTTGAAGAGAGAGGGAGAGAGAGAGAGAGAGAGTGTTAAAAAAAAAAAGGAAAAGCCAAAATATAACTCTAACTATTAAATGAAGGTCAATGATAATAATGTGTACACAAAAATCAACTATATCACTAAATTATCAAAGCCAACAAAGATGAAAGTAGAAAAAGAAAACCATAGTCACAAAAAAAAAAAAAAAAGGGTTAAGAATACCACCTTTTTTTTTTTTGGAAAATGATAAGAATATCAATTTTAATTTTAATTTTTAAGTGCCGATTTACTTAGTATCAACTTTAATATTAAGCTATTCACAAAACAAAAAGGGAACTTTAACATTGAGGACCGTTTGGAAGGACTTTTGAAAACGGAGTTTTGTTATTGGGACTTTTGGAATTAGATGAGTTTTGAAAATGTAGGTTTGAGATAAAAATTTTTGGAAAAAAAAAAATCGTTTTGGAGTTTTGTGTTTTGTGAAAGAATAATTGAAAGAAAGGATGTTTTGGAATGCATATTTTATTGATTTTTATATAAAAAAAATATCATAAAATAATAAAATTTTAAAATAGACTTTTGGAAATCAAAAGTTTGTCAAACATTTATTTGTAAACCAGCCGGTATTCCATCATTTGGCAAAGTGCTCCCAAATGAGACCTAAGGGTTAGTTTGGTGTATGAGTTTAAGTTAAGATTTGTAAGTTTAAATAGTAATTTTAGTTGACTTTTTCAGAAAAGATAAAAACTTTTGAGAAAAAAAATAAAAAATATGATGAAAAAAGTACAGTTTAGTTTAAACCGAGCTTACTAATCAAACGAGCCCTAAGTTATTGTATATGTTAACAAATAAGAAAAAGAAGATTATTCACCGTTATGTGTGTTTAAAAATTAATTTTAAAGTCGATGTCCGTGACACCGTTACTCTACTAGATAGATAGAGAGAGTGTGTGTGGGGGGGATGGTGAGGGAGGTTGAGATGGGTAAATAAATAGGAAGGGAGGGAGACCAAAGTGGGTCAGAAGAACACGTTGTTCGCAGGCAATTCCATGTGCCCACATGGATGATTCATTGAAGTCTTATTAGAGGACTCAAACCCCCTATTGCCAATTTATGCCTCCACCCAAAAAAAAAAAGAAAAGAAAAGAAAAAAAAAAAGCTTTACAATTTACACAAACACACACACACAACAAGAACAAACACCAACCACATCAACAACCAAATGAAATCTCCTCTCCTCCTCTTTCTAAGTTGAGTTCCTTTTTGTGGTTCCTTGAGAAATCTAGAGAGACACCCAGAAGAAGAGTTGAGTGAAAACAAAAACAAAAACAAAAACAAAAATGAAGGAAAACAATGATGGGTTTGTGAGAGCAGATCAGATTGATCTGAAGAGCTTGGATGAGCAGCTTGAGAGGCACTTGAACAAGGTTTGGACAATGGACAAGAGCAAGAAGAGAGATGACGAAGGTTCCGATTCCAACGATGTTCTTCTTCCCACCACCACCACGGCCGCCGCCGCCGCCGCCGCCGCCGCCATTAGTGCCAAGTCTTCTTCTGTGTTGATGACCCGTTTCAAGCAGAGGCAAGATTGGGAGATTGATCCCGTCAAGCTCCTCATCAAGACTGCCATTGCACGTGGCACCTTTGGGACCGTTCATCGTGGTGTCTACGACGGCCAGGATGTCGCCGGTTTGTTTCACTTTTCCTCTCTTTGGTCTCTATTTTCTTTCATGATTTGAATCAGAAGGGAAAAAAATTTTTCAACTTTGATGTGTTTTAGTTATGAAATTTATAGATTTTAGTGTTTTTGCTCAATACCCAATTGCCCATTTCTTGTTTATTCAGTGCTCGTACATGGTTTATGCACACCCATTTGCTCTATTGTTTTCTTAAGTTATGAATTTCTAATTTTTAGTAATTTTTCGCATTACCCAATTGCCCATTTCTAGTTTATCAATGTTTCTACATGGTTTATGCATTACCCATTTGCTCCTTTTAATTTTTAATTTTTAATTTTTTTTGTTATGAATTTCTAATTTTTCGTATTTTTATTAATTTTTCTCAATACCCAATTGCCCATTTCTTGTTTATTCAGTGTTGCTACATGGTTTATGCATACCCATCTCTCTCTCTCTCTCTCTCTCTCTCTCGTCTTTTGAAAAAGAGAGAGAAATTTGTTTTACTTTTATTTACCTTGTTATAAAATGATTATTGTTGCCCACTTGGGTTTGTGTTTGTGAATGTAGCTGATGTTGGGGATGGGGATTGATATTGATGCTGCCTTGCAAGTAGTCCAATATTGGATGAGGTGGACCATTTAAAATTCATCTTCAAATTGATGTTACAACTCACAGTACTTGAAATTACAACCCTTTTTTTTTCTTGTTCTTTTTTTTTTATTTTTATTTTTAGGAAGCTAAATCTTGTGTTCATTTATATTTAAGTGGATTGAATTTAAGGGTATGGTGGTGATTGCATATTGCTATTGAACTCTTATGGAATCCGTGACTCTCACACGGATTCCGGATGAATTTTGCTGTTGCCACATTAACTTTGATACTTTGATGATGACGAATATACATATGTATGTGTGTGTGTGTGTGTGTGTATTTTATATGGGTTTTAACTTTCATGTGAGCCCATCTGTTAGCTAAAATATTGCATTAAAAATTCCAATATATATGTCATGATAGCTAAAGTTATTATTTTTTATATGTCGTTTTATCATCATCCTCATCCCCATCTCAATCCAACAAAGTCTGACCTTTAGCCACTTCTTTTTTTTTTTTTTTTTTTTTTTTTTAAAGATATTTTATCCTATATTCCCAATTCTATCAACTTTAGATTTTAAAAAGGGGGTGCTTTTGTAACGTTTTATTGACAGTACTAGTTTGGGGTGCTTTTGTAATTTCAGTAAAATTGCTTGACTGGGGTGAAGAGGGCCACAGGACGGAAGCTGAGATTGCTTCACTGAGAGCAGCTTTTACGCAAGAAGTTGCTGTCTGGCATAAACTAGATCACCCAAATGTTACGAAGGTCACTATCTTTCTATGCAAACTTCTCTAGAAAGAAACTTGAATTCAATTACGATCTCTCTTTGATATGATCTGAGTTTTCGCGGCTGTATCCATTTTTCATCGAAAACGAGCATTTCTAGTTGTAAGTTGTATTATATTCAATCTATTGATGGTTTAAGTGGCGACAAGAAATGGTGAGAGCACCCGCAATGTAGTAGAGCAGTACAAATTAAACTTTTATGTTTTTATCATTGTTACGACTTAAGCTCCATAATCCTTTACTAACGAGAGCAATAATATAAAAGAAAGACGACAAAGCACGTACAAGATTTATAGTGGTCACCCTCAATGTGATAGTTACGTCTACTAGCTGCTGTAGAATTTCACCATGATGAAAAAGTAAATTACAAGAGAATCAAAGTATCGCACACCACACGCCTTCGGAGTCTGTATTTCTCTTGAACCTAATCCACACATCCAATAGTCATTCATTCTACTTGCAATTTCTAGTTATGCTTTTGTGGTTCTGTTACATCTTTGAGTCTCGGTTGAGCAATAAACAATACGTTGTTTGTAGATTGCTCTAGTGGTAGCAAAGCATTTGGTATGTATGGCTCACGAGGGTTGATGCTCGATATTCCTTTCTGTTCGTTAGACTGTGAGCATTGTTGTTTCATTTGGCACCTTCAATACTGTGATATATAGGGCGTAGGACTCTTGAAACACAACCATTATTTTATCCGCAGTATTGAATTTGTTATTTTGAGTTATGAGTGCTGTTGTTTTTTTTCGCCTGAAATATTCGGCACATTTCTCAATGTTGTGGTTTTTTTTTTTTTTTTTTTTTTTTTTTTTTTTTTTTTCAGTTTATTGGAGCAACTATGGGTTCATCAGAACTACGCATACAGACTGAAAATGGTCAAATTGGCATGCCCACCAGCGTCTGTTGCGTTGTTGTGGAATATCTTGCCGGGGGTGCTCTGAAGTCTTTCCTCATAAAGAACAGGCGAAGAAAGCTAGCTTTTAAGGTCGTTGTCCAGCTGGCTCTGGATCTCGCAAGAGGGTATTACTCATCTGTTTCTCTCTTCGCCATCTTTATCTTTTTCTTTCAATAGCATTGAGCGTTATGCTGGGATTTTGACTAGAAAAAATACTGAAGATGATGAACTTTGTTTTGCAGCTTGAGTTACCTTCATTCGCAGAAGATTGTTCACAGGGATGTTAAGACAGAGAACATGCTCTTGGACAAGACACGTACAGTAAAAATAGCTGATTTCGGGGTTGCTCGTGTCGAGGCTTCAAATCCTAATGACATGACTGGGGAGACTGGGACACTTGGTTACATGGCTCCGGAGGTACTTTGTCTAACTAGAGATCTCCTCTTAATTTTTGTTGAGTTTAGGTTGTCCATTAAGAAACACATGATCGGGCCGCTTTAGCTTCCAGTGCTTGTTCATTAAGAAACGCGTGATCAAAATAAACTTTTCTTTGCAGGTTCTGAATGGCAATCCGTATAACCGGAAGTGTGATGTTTACAGTTTTGGCATCTGTTTGTGGGAAATATACTGCTGCGACATGCCTTATCCCGACCTGAGTTTCTCAGAAGTTACTTCAGCGGTGGTTCGCCAGGTGAGCTCTTCTTCTCCTACCGCCAGTTACAAAACATGTGTCTTGTTGCTTCAAAATGTGAAGATAAAGAAATAAACATTCATATCTCGTATTTCCATCCACAGAATCTGAGACCAGACATACCGAGATGCTGCCCGAGTTCCCTAGCGAACGTAATGAAGCGATGCTGGGACGCCAACCCCGACAAGCGACCGGAGATGGACGAAGTGGTTTCACTTTTGGAGGCGATCGACACATCAAGAGGTGGAGGTATGATCCCCGGCGACCAACCTCAGGGTTGTCTCTGCTTCCGCAAGTATCGAGGGCCGTGAGGATTTTTACGTGTTGATCAGATCAGATAAACAAAAAAAACTGGTGTAGTTGTGTATGAATATGATTATTCTTAGGATCACAAAGATCCAAATCTGTATATCTATGATGACAAAAAGATTAGAGTTTGTGATATCAAAAACAAGTGGTGAAGATTGCTGCTTTGTATACACTGAAGAACAAAAAAAACCCAAAAAAAAAAAATACATCTCGCTTTTTCTGAGGATGTAAAAGCTTTTGTTAGTACCTCATTTCTCGTCTCTGTCCTTTTTTTTTTTTCTTTTTCTTTTTTCTTTCCTCTTTTGTAAGATTTCCCATCACATACGATAAATACTACTATTATTGTAATCACCTTCTCCAAAGCACTTGCTCTTTGCATAGTTTTGAAGATTTTTTTTTTAATTCAAATTCGAACTCTTTATATAATAATAGAGTTAAGTATGAAATTACTGCTAAATTATATATCTAATTACGGTCTTTTGCATAATTTTGAAGTTTTTGTTTTTGTTTTTTTTAAGGAATTCTTTTTCCCACTTAATGGATTGAAAGTTTTGTACATCAAGACCCTAAACAGGTGAGAAGAAAGTTCTTGTGAAAAATTACGGGCTTTGATGTTTATCATTGCTTTTTCTTTTCTTTTTTTTTTTTTAAATTAATTTAAGAAAACAGAGTAATTGTAATTTCATAGTTGGATTACAGGGTATGGTAACCTATCTAAATGGCATCAAAGTAGGAAATGTCTTTGCTAATAAACCTCAACCGACTTGGACATATTCAACAACTAGAGATCTTGCAATGAAACAAATTAAATCAAATTGAAATAACTAATTAATTAATAACTAAATCCAAATTAAAACCAACAAAGATGTACTTACTCATCCAGAACTTACTAATTAGGGACCTCAAAAACACTCACTAACCCTGACTTCAAAAAAAAAAAAAAAAAGAAATCTATTTTGCACATTAATTGTTTCCCGACAAACAACATACTTACAACATATATATATATATATATATATATATATGTTGCATTATGATTAAATACTAAACGTTTGGGAGTTGGACTTCAGAGTGAGACTTCCGATCATCATCAGTATCCCACTGAGTGGTCTTGTAGTATGTGCAGTATAGCACTAGTTGAATCAGCCCTGAAATTGCCCCCAAACCATTTGGAATCTGCCAATAATACACACAATACCCCAAAAAAAAAAAAAGAAAAACAGTCATTTATTAATTGCTTACAAAAGTTAAATATTAACCAGTGATTTATTTATTATACGTAAATAAAAGCATAACACGATATTTATTTAACATAATACTGATATTAAGAACATATAATAATAACAATAATATAATATAACTAAATTTTTTTGGTTTTACACACTTTTTTTATCAATTATACTTGGTTCAAATGGTGTAACAATGGCCAATAATAACTAAACCTTTTGATGTTCCGCTCTTATAAATAAGTTGTGCTTATATATTAGGTTGAAAGTATGGCCCTCTCGAGAGTGAGAGTGTGTGTATATATATGTGTGTGTATATATATATATATATATATAATTAGAAAGAGAGAATATAATGTTGGAGAGTAGTTAAATAATAATTACCAAAATATAGGGGTCAAACTTGAGGAGAGCATAGAGAGCCCAGATGATCCCATTCAAGAAGTTGGCAATTGAGAGACACAGTGGCATGTACTTTACACTCTTTGTCTTGATCACCATACGCTGCCAACGAATAATAATAATAATAATAATAATAATAATAATAATAAATAAACAGATGAAAAATTCTCTTACCAAAAAAAAAAAAAAGTAGAAGAAGAAGAAAAAAAATATATATATATATATATATATATATATACACACACACATGTGATGTTCTTACCATGACTGTCAATGGTGAAATATACATTATGATGTTAAAGATTATACAAATTATTCCAACAATCATGGATCGGGCCCTGGTGGTGTGCAGGAATTGCAGCGTAACGAAAGCGATAACCACGAAGAAGGCGACTTCGCCAACGAGAATTAGGAAGATTCTTTTCTGAAAAAACAAACAATACACATGGATAAATTAAGACTTCAACAAAAAGTTCAATTAAGAAAAAATTAAACGTTTCTTACATCGATTGTTATGTGACAAGATGTTCGAAAACGTACATTTTTAGCCAGTAAAGAATAATTACAACCTAAGTATCTTATTTGAATTATTAAGATACAACTTACGCGTTTTGGCCAAGAAGAGAAAGCGATGAAAATGGAAACAAAGACGAGTTCAATTAAGAATCCAGTGCCGTTGATCGTGATCACAAGAAGGCTGTCTGGATGGACGAAGGGTAGGCCGTAGAAGCACCACATTGCACAGTTGAGAATAGTTGCCACATACGGATCTGGCTTGAAATCCTGCACTGATTTTTCCTTCCATATTTTCACAAAAGTTGGTCTGCAATAATTAATCAAAATTCATATGGTCCCTTATTGACATGTTCTATATAAGAAATTTACATACAATATGAATGTGCTTGTGTTAAAAAGAGGAGAGAGAGAGAGGATTACATAGGAGAGAGAAATAGTCCAAGAGATATGACATTTCCTGCCAATAAAAAGGAAGAAAACTTCATGAGTTTTTTTTTAGAGAGAAACTTCATGATCATCATTAATATAATAATCAGAATAAATAAACAAAAAATCCTTTTGCCATTGTTTTATTAGAGGATCTCTAAATACAAATTTTCCATGTCTTCATAAACATTTTGTGAGGAAAAAAAAAAAATATAGTTTGAGAAAGAAGAGATGAAATGCAATGGGGAAAAAAAATAGAATGAACATTCCTATAAACGTCTGAAATGGTCATGTGATAATACCCGGTAGAGATTTGCTAATGTTGATCGTTTCGTTCTCCTAAATATAAATGATTATATGACATTCGAGGTATATGTTGGACAGGGACTAACCTATAATCCCTACAATAGTTCTTATAGTTGCTGTGTCCATCTTCACGAAAACTCAAAAAGAGAAATTAAAAAATTAAATAAAGAAGAAGCTAACAGAGAGAGCTAAAAGAAGAAGTGAGTTTAGAAGGGAGTTTAACTAATATTTAGGAGTAGGAAGTAAAAGAGCATTTTATAGACGATGTAAAATGGTAGTAAAAAGAACAATTCCAAGTTCCTTCATTGGCTAATTTAATTCGTACAGATGTTTTTTGTTTTATTTCTGAACTAATTTAATCCATTTGCAAAAAATGTGGAGGTAGAAAAAAGAAGATCAATCTCACCTATGTTAGCATTAATTTTGCGGTCGTGGCCATTTTATCCACCTCTCATTTTGTCTCTTAAATTTTTTAATTTTTCATTATTTATCCTCTTTATGAGAATTTCAATTCAAATCAGATGAAAAAATATGGAGAATTAGTCTTAATCACCACTTCAGTTAGAATTTCTATTAAAAATAAAATAAAAAGATAACATAATACCTAAAATCCCGTTCTTTTTCTTTCTGTTTGTAACAAAAATTCTAACAAAGAGATAAGTGGAACAAACTCAAGATTTAAGAGATAAAGTGTGAGTTTTTAAAGTTTAGGATAAGAAAAAAAGAGTGATCCTAAAATAAAGGGATACGCGAAAATAATCCAAAAGAAGGAAAAAAGGGAAAAAAAAATATATATTAAGTCATGATTACTCTTTGTGGTACGCCAAAACACGTGTATATATCAAGACAAAGTCCTATAATTTGTGTCATTTTTTTAAAAATTAATCTTTTTGATTTTTGTGTTTGGAATTAGTTTAATTTATTATCACGTGCCGAATAAAAATAATCTAGTGTCTTTGATTTGTTAGAATGGAAACTGAAAATTAGTTAGGTACATAATCACTTTCGTTTAGGACATCTGCAAAAACGAAGGAATGTAGAAGACGAAAATTAGTAAAACCTGTTTATAAAAACATTTTAGCTTTAGGACTCCATAGTCAATGCTTCAAATAGCTTGCTTATATGCATTTTTTTTTCCTGATCAAATGGTGGTTCTATGTAAGTAATTATTGGCCTAAGGTTTAAAAGTCCTGTTTTAATTCATTTGGAGGGGGAGGGGGGTTATTGTTATTAGATATTTTATGTTTAAGAACAGCTTATATATAACACAAGATTTATTAGTTCTTATCTCTTTATCTTTTGTGATTAGTCTATTAATATTAAAATATATATTTTTTGTTTTGACGTGATTTTGATTAACTGATATCATAAAAAACTTTTCTATATTTTTGTCATTATCTCTACTACGTTTGAAGGAGTCAAATTAGATATAATTGAGCAGTTTGTAAATGCATTTGTATATAGTGGCCATCCTATTATCGACTTCAACCAAGTCTGTGGTGTAAGGGGGTAAGCAACAACGACGTCGTTTGGCTATATGGTATAGTTACACCTGCATTTCTCCAAGAATATATCCTTCAAAAAATAAATAAATAAATAAATCCCTTATCTTAAAAGCACTTTGGTGTTGGGGTATAAAGGCACTTTACTTTTTTGAACTTGGAAATGAGAGATTTAAACTCTACATATTTTGATAGAGTCATGAATAATACTATTGTTAGATATTATGAAAAATTACAAGTGCATAATATTGTAAACAAGTAATAAAGTGATAAGTAAAGTGTCATTCACACGAGGACTGTTGTTACTAATTATCGAAATTATATTAACTCCAACTTTATTTGAATAACCGAAAATATATTTTTTAATAAAAATAACAAAATAAGTAAAAAGACAAAAGACTCAAAATACTAAAAATCTAGGGTTTCCTATTTCACTGGACTAATCATATCCAAATCCTCTAATTTAATTAATCAACATCTATTCCCTATGTTGCCAGCGGATCTCACTAATATAATCATTAATCTTTCTTAAGCATTAACAATTTATCTCATAATAAGCCAATTATTACCTTTCGGTCTCAAACTCTAAGCTTATCATCATTTAATAAGAACAAGAAATTCAAAGTGCTGCACAAGTTTCATAACTATCTCTAGCTTATGATAATCTCATGATAGATTAAACAAGGACTTATTTAATTATCACTTCTCACTCTCAAATCAAATACCAAATCATGTAAAAGTTGGTCAAAAATTCACAAGCATTAAGTACAGATTAAAATACTCAACATAGAACTAGAATAGAATATCAATTAATTAAAAATAAAAAAAATCAAATAATAATCTTAATAGATTGTATCCTAGAAAAAAAAATTACTTTATAATAAAAATAGAAATTTATAAAATAAAAGTTTAATCATTCTTAAATTACAAAAATAAAAGAATAAGAAAATAAGAAAGAAAACCTAATTATGGAGGTATCATAAGTCTCTAAAGCCTTCTCGTAAATTTTCTTCTCCCTTTACTTTTGATGATTCAAGATAATTTATCCCTAATTTTGTGGAAAACTAAATCTAAAACTTAAAATATATATATATATATATTTTTTTTTCTTTGGTTTTTGGCTTCTCATGTAGCCAAAAGACCCTTAGCACAGAGCCTTAGGACTCCTATTTATAACCTCCCAGCCGCTGCCTTTGGGTATCAGATTTTCCTCTTTTTTATTTATTTTTATTTTTCTCTCTTTTCTGGGGTTGCAGCATCTGATGCGCAGCAACCCTGGGGCCCATGCAGAAAGACAGGTGGCAACACACAGTTGGAAGCTGGAAGAAGTGGGACGCGTGTCGAGATGACATTAGCTGGAGCTCGCAAGAGCATGACCACGGTGGAACGCGCCACACCGGATCCCACAAGGCCTAAGGGCACTGACACGCGAATGGGGACGTGCTGGTTGGAGTGAGTTTTGCGTACTCGCGATCTAGGCTACATCTAAGGTCAATCAGATGGTTGGAAACGCGAGTGGCGCGCGTGTAACAATCGCACAAGTGGTCAAAGTCAACTCCAAAATTTTTTTTTAATTTTGAATTTCTTTTTACCACATTTTAGCTTCAAATTGTTACTTTTAACACTATTAACATAATTAACCTACACACTTGAAAAAACATAATAAATTTGAAAAAAAATTAATATAAATTACTAAAATTATAATAAAAATATAAGCTTAAGAATGATAAAATAATTTTATTTAATAAAGTTATCACCAGACTATATCTGTAATCACATATAAAGAGACTTTGAAAAGGCTACATTTTGTTGCATTTTGCCTCTGTTTTTATTTTGCTTTCAAATAAAGTGGTGTTCACAAAGCGCTACAAAACCAAACTTAGCCAAAGTATCAAGGTATGGATTCATTCTACTGTGATTCGTTATGAACAGCAGTCATAGGAAGCATTTTGTTGCATTTCAACTAAATGCTCCTCTTCAAGAAAATTTTACAAATCAAAACTCATGAATTCATAAAAAGTGGTGGAAGGTCCGGCGAAGCTCGTGAGTGAAGAGCAAGTAGAAAAAGGATAAAGAGTTTTCATGTTTTAATTCTTGCGCTGATTTCGCGAAGTGTAGAGCGACTCAATTACAGTATGAACTTTAGACTACATTGAAACAGGAGACTGAAAAAAAGAAAATAGACGGGACAGCTGAGGTTGCTACAAAAATCCTCACGAATAAATAAGACAAGTAAAACTTATCAACATGTAAATTTATTTTTCAGAACTTGTACGAATCAGAGAGTAACACGTCGCACTATCATTCAAACGATCTGTGCTGCTAATCCATCCTTCTTCCTTTTCTGGTTCAAGCTATGCTTTTCAAATTTTTACCATACATGCCTGAGATTGTGGGAAAAACATATAATCAGATACTGCAAAGTTTATTGGTAAGTCTTTTCAGGTAGAGGAAGGGGGGCCAAAAAAAAAAAAAAAAAACCATGATTTGTTATCCATGCCCAAAAAATTTTCAGCGAAATACGACGAAATCTTTTGCATTTTTCAATGGGAGGCTGAAACTTTTGCATTTTTCAATGGGAGGCTGAAACACAGTTACATAACATGTCTTTCTGTTTCTCGTTTTAGATTTCATAAAATTTGAAGCCGATATGGCTTTTCAAAGAGGTGTATACTACATAACCAAGTATCAACCACAAAGTAGACATCAGAGTAGCAAACAGCAATGCGATTTTAATTATTCAGATTCCTAAGTCCTAAGAAGCTACTTCAAGCGTTCTGAATGAAAGGACGGAAAAAAGTATGAACTTTCCCTACCCTACCAAACCAAGACTAAGTTTGATTACTACGAGTCGTCAAAAACTTAAAATATAGCAGAAAAGAGGGGTAACATATCCTGTACTGTTTGATGGATGCAAGTCTAGAACAATATGTAACTGAGAAATTTCAGCGTTCTGTAAAAATAAAAAATAAAAAAAATATATATATATATATATCTATATAAAAAGGAAAGAAGTACCGGATCTATTGGATATGACACAATTTACTAAGCCAGTGATCCGAAACAACTGAACACCAAAGATTCAAATGAAGAAAACAATACATAACTCATAAGGAAGAAGAATTAAAAGTTCTTAGAAACAATTTACACAACTAACAACTTTTGTTTTGGCCCAAAAAAAAAAAAAAGCGTGAAACAGAAGGGGAATAGGAAAAGGCTTTACCTTATGAGGGTGAGAATGACAGAGAGAGGGAGGGGAATAATCAATTAATAAAAACCCCACTAACATACATATGGTTAATGTTTTATAATAATATGAAATGCAAAATAAAAGAGTGACAAAAAAAGTCTTGACCTTTTCTAAAAATTGATCAAAAAATCAATGCGCGCATAGAAATGGAGAACCATGGATTGACAACAAAGAAGAAAAACAAAGAAGAAAACGAAGAAGATAAGAGTTAAAAGATAAAAGGGTATCTGAGGGACACACAAGACACCCGAACGGCAAAGATCCCGCAGAGGCAATGTTGAATTGTGGGACTTGCATTTGCTAACGAAAAGGACATTCCTTGTTTCCTTAAAACCGGTAAGCCTTCGGTATATATAACAACAGTCAGACCAGTAGCCCAAACCATGGAAGTATCAACATTATCAACCTCAAAAAGGTAGCTCATTCCAACTTAGTTGAAGTATAAGACGCCATTTACAAAACAACAGAAAGCTAATCCAAAATACAGGAGGAACAGGGTATGTTTAGTTTTCTATTCACAGGACATCCTATTTAAGCTGGTCTCAAAAGCTTTTCCTTAAAACTGGTAAGTCTTTGTCTCTGTCTTTTTCTTTTTCTGCTCCAAATTCTACCAGAAAACTTGAATTAGGTTTATACATTTTCCCTTATGAAGCAAGCCAAAATATTCCAAAAACCAAAATTGGTGACAAAAATCTGCTTGAAAAACTCCTTATCACTCGTGAAACTTACGACCCAGAAAGACAAAATAAATCAAAACATGTACATTTTACGTAACAGATCTAAACCAAACATCAAAATTAACTAAACAACAAAAACGAAAACAAAAACACAATTAAATTTACAAATTTCCATTAAAATCACTTACCAAATTATTGATCTGCGAGAATCCAGCAGGACCACCACCGATTGTTGCAAAATCGCCAAAACAGAACACGAAAACCTTAATCAAATAAATCCAGAAGAAACTTACTCACCATCTTCCGATTTCGGTTAAGATCTAAGGAAATGTCATAAATTCAAAAAGAAATCAAAGAGTCTTACCGAATCCCAAACAAAGAAAGAGAGCTTTAGGGCTGGGGAATTTGATAAATAGAGGGGAAAAATGAAATTTGAATAGAGTCTTTACCCGATATTTTTAGGTATTTATAACTAAATAGATATTTTTTAAAGAAATTTTTTAACCGGGTAAAACTGTAATAAATCCTTAATTATATATCTTATTAATAGAGCTTATTTTTAAATAGTTAAGATTTAATGAATAGTTGAGATGTTATTTATGTATAATAATTATTATTTACCTTATCTCATATTAGTATAGATTAATAAATAAATAATTTAAAAACAAGACCAACCACTTTCCTTCCTCGACACCGGTTACGGACCCCCACTCCCCGACCAGATCTGCCCCCTAATGCTGACTAGTGCAGGCACCCTCCACCTAATACCGACGGCCCCCCTACCCCCGACGCCAACTAAAACCCCCACCCCCACCCCCTCCCCCTATGCTCGAGCACCCCTCACCCCCGATGTTGACCAGACCCCCCCCAACCCCGATCCCCTCTCCCCGCGCTTGAGCCTCCTTCCCCCGATGCTGACTAGACCCCCTAACCCCCCATGCTTAAGCCCCCACCACCCGCAACGCGGACCAAACCCCCCAACCCTTGCGCTCGAGCCCCTCTAACCTCGATGTGGACCAGACCCCCCACCCCCGCGCTTGAGCCCTTTGCCCCCCGGCACCAACCAAAGGCACCCCCCCCCCCCCCCCCCCCCGACGCTGACGAGCCCCACTCTCCCCCTTCCAACTAGTTTTTTTTTTAATTTCTATTTTTTTATTTTTAATATATAATATTATAAGTTAAGGTATATTATAGTCATCATGCACAAATAACATTTCAATCGTTCAATTAATTGTTAATGAATTAAAAATGAGCTTTACCGATAGGAGTTTTATGGGAGCTTCATCTTTTTTAACACATATTGTCCAATTTTTTAAAAATTAGTTAAAATACCATTTTATAAATGATTAATCAATTTTCTTAAATAATCAATCAGTAATTAATCACATAACATAATTAATTTAGCTAATCAGTGACTGACCGTCAATCACTGATTAACCACGTCAGTTTTACCTTTTTCAAGATATAAAATTTAGATTTATTTTTGTAAATGGCCCTCAAATTACATACTATGAATATGTTTGACAAGGCTGTTTTTAGATTATTAAAAAATATATATTAAGCTACAGGAATTCGGTAAACCATTCACAATAAAACGAAATTTTTAAAAATATCTCAACATTATTTTCAAATATTCTTATTTTTATTTCACAAAAAAAAAAAAAAAAAAAAAAAAACTCAAAACACTTCAAAATGGGTCTTACATAATGTTTTTTGGTATTCATGCAAGTAAATGACACACACAATCCTGCAAACCAGATTGATTACTAATTCATAAATAGATCCCACCAGTCTTATATGATTGCAGATACAGCAATAATTCAAATCCCATCAAATGCGGAAAAAAAAAAGAAAAAAGAAAAAAAGGGGAGCTCAAAAGCTCACGTAACTAGTCGTCTAGTCCGAAAGAGAAAGCAACATTAATATAGCAAAACGAGTTTCACAGATGTGACAAATGTGACAATCTGCGCTTACTTCTTTCTTATAAATAACATCTGCGCTTCTCTTCAATCGGTCTGCGACAAATGTGACAAATGGATATACGTTCCGCACAATCTTTACAGATCTGCAAATAAAAGCGACCGTCATTTTTTTCCCTAATGAGATTTGCAGATGAGGGGGAAAAAATGTATTTAGGAAATACCACATTTCATTATACTACTAAACTAGATATGTAATTTTTTTGTGATCTATTTTTTTTTTCTATAAATATCTAAGCTTCCGTCTAATATAACTATTCTAATTCGAAAAACTCAACTTATTTTTATTTTTATTTTTATTTAAAAAAAAAAGTCAACTAAAATTTTAAATAAGAATTTTTGAATAGTCAAACAATTACAATTTAAAATTTTCATTTCAAACCTATCAACCAATACGCATACTAAAATTAAAATACTTACTCCAATAGCTATAATATTAATAATTATTGAAAGAAAAAAAAAGAGGGCAAATGAGGGTTAAATCATTCCATGATTTTGAGCTAGGCATCTGGCTGGCAGTTTTGCATGGAACAAGAGCCGTTAGTTTTGTGATAACTCACCGTGTGTCCGCAGCCAAAAGCCGTGTCTATGGCGCTACTCAGGCAAACTTGGCACGTCTGCATGTCAAAATAAGAAAATTAATTCAGTCTTTTTCACCTCTCTGTAAAACCAACTATACTTAAACCCCTAACTGGAGGCTTTTCTAAATTTCTAGCAAATCAAATAAGCTTAAAGAGAATCTAGTCTCCAATAACAAATCCAATTAACTAAAGAACTGGTTCATATTAACTGGACGACGTGAAAGCTGGGAAAATCAAACCTCACACCAGATTGGTCAAACTTCATTCTATTAAAGTTGGGTTGTTCACGCCTTATACCTATATATAAATTCTTATTCTTGTTCATAAACACGTAAATTGATTTTTTTTGTTTCCTTTTTCAAATTTAATTCAAAAACCATCAATTTTTGGGGGGCAAACAGCCTTGCCTTACCAATGTCCTTTCCTGCCTAAGCCTAAGGAAAAGAGTACTTAAGTTCAACTTACTACAATATTTAAGCCCCTCTATTTGGATCATAAGTTTGAAAGCACAATTCAAACAGTAAATTTAAAATTTTTTTTGGAGAGAAAACACTGCAGGAAAACAGTCTGAAAAGTGGATGAAAAAACGGGTGCCAAATGGGCTACAAGTATGCTAGCTTAGACTTTTTGCGTACCGTCATGTGTGGCTCACTATCTTTGTCATTTGCTAAAAGGCTAGCCGGTGTGTCTGACAATAAAGGATGCGAATATCGAACTGGTGGAGGGCGTGGAAGGACCTTCCTTGCTTTTCCTGTTGTTTTTCTGTAATCCAATGAAACAGACATGAATCAGAATATGTGACCAAAAAAAAAAAAATAAAAGTGGTGTTTTCTGCAGAATCTGCTATTGTTTTGGAATGAGTCTCTCTCTTTCTCTCTCTCTTACCCTGCTTTTTTTTTTTTTTTTCTCACGGCAGTTCTCCAAAGCTTGGAGAACTCTTTTACAAGTAAACAGAAAAATTAAGGAAAAAATAATTGAAGACAGAAAATTAAGCTCTTCCTACCCAAGTAAATGATGTCTTTTTGCAGTTTTAAATTGGTAGGGGATTTTCTTGAGGGCATCATTAGCGAAGGCTGTTTCGTGGGAAGAACCTGTACTTTTGCGTGCATTGTCATTAAAGATAACGAACTGCATGAAAGAACAGAACAAAGAGTAAGAGCATATATTGTGTTATAACTTAAATTAAATGCTAATCAGTGTTTAAACTTGAAGATCTTAATGTCATGCCTGAAAGTTATCAGGTCCTTTTCTGCGGATCTTGTGTTCAAGCTTCCTTATGTTTTCCCAGGGCCCGTCCCCAACTCCAACAAGAATGATTGACAATGGATATGACCTGATAAATTAAAATTCTTAAATTCTTAAATTGACAATGATTGAAAATGACAGAATTATAATAATAAGAAGAAAAGTTGAGATACCAACTAATAACAATCAAATGCCAAATTTAAATTTGCTACTATTTGGTGGTAAATTTGCCACAAAGTTTACCATTTGGAAAATTTGATATCAAAGAAAGCACTTCATCGGAGAGCTCTTTTTTCTCCCAAATGCTCAAATTTTGCCATTGACACATCAATTTAGCAGTCCATTAGAGATGTTCTAAGGACAACAAATAACCGCAGAAAATACCATCTAGCAATAAATTACACACACATTCATCTACAGCCTTTCAGTAAAGAAGAAAAGCTTTAAGACATATCGATTACTTTCACGGCCTTTTAGCATGAAGAAATCCCTGTTCTAGCGTTCTGACTGACATTTGGAAAGTTAGACAGGTCAGACCAGTTAATTTATTATTCTGTTTAGCATGATAATGAGCTTAAAGCACCAACCACCATCTTTACAGAGAAAACCGTATATAGTACGACTTCACCTTCAAAAACAAGAAGACATAAAGTATGAGATCAAGACAATGTTTGGGGTCGACCTTGCATCAGCAATTGATCTGATTGTTTCCTTCTCTTGTTGACTCAATTCCTTTTTTCTTGTGACCACATTCCTTATAACCTTAGTGACAGAAGAAAATCATGCTTAACAAGATCGTACATGTGAGAAAATATTGTTCGAAAATAGAGCTTCAGTTTCAAACCTGCCCATCCGTAATAATTACCAATACGTGGTATTGGCCACTGCTTTTCTCCACAATGTGTATTGCCGCGTCAACTATCGGAGCATAAGAAGTTGGCCCTTAAAGACAAGATATGTAAACAAATCAGTCACTATTGTGATCACCAAATTGCAAAAGGTTCGATTAGATGCTCTTGAAGTAGAGATATTATCCAATTATCCATTTAACAACAGATTTAACAAACACAGATGTCAAAACCATAAAAGATTAAAAGAAAGAAAGAAAGATAAGAAACTAACCTGCAGGTTTCAAGTCTGGAACTAGTTTTCTATAGCGGGACAAAACTTCTTCAAAGCCATGGCAAGGTAAATTTTCTTCGTGGAAGCTAAACACTTCTTGATCAAGTGTGGTATCTATAGTCAAAAGAGTAAAAACCAATTACTTGATTTTGAAATATTCAAAATCTATGGAAGAGTTGAAGAACGAGAGGATACCTTCACCAAAACCGAAACAATAAATATAGTTTCGTTCATCAAAGGAAGCCAGAGTCTTTCCAATAATGGAGATTGCCTTTTCATATGGATTTAATGTGTTGCCAAGTGCATGCAGGCTCCGGTTGTTAAATGATGCTTTTCCTTCAGTAAAAACATTATTGCATTGGCTTTAACAGATCTAAAGAGAAACACCACACTAATCTGTAGCCATACAGAAAATAATCAACTACAAGCCTTAATCCTTAACTATATCCTTGCATTATTGCGGACATTAAACAAGCCGTAACATTGTTTTGGGGAAAAAACTGTTGTATCATGTAAAAGGATTAGCAACAGAAAATTGTTGATGCAGCGGAAAGGAGGGACAAAGAATGGTTTCATCGAACCAAAATCAAAGTCAAATCCATGGCTGAAACAAAAGAGGCGCACCTATGGTTTCTCAAAATCTCAAAAGAACACAATACTCCAGTCTGTCTTCATCAGTACAATGGAGGGCTATTTAGCCATTAAGAAACGACAATGCAAACAAAAATAAACTCAAAACAACAGACTTAACAACAATCCGAAAATTATAGACATTAAACGACAAAACCAAATTTTCCCAGACGACACATCACTTTCACTACATCAATTGTACATGCACTGACAGGATATTCTTTCAAGCCTAAACAATTCATGGCCAGTTCGGTAATGAGTTTTGTTCCATCATTAGCAAAGGTTAAGGAAATACAATTAGCCAAATTTTTTTTTTTTTTAAACTCAAGTATGACCGTGAATAGAACTGTGGTCCAATCGAAACCATTTGGGTTTGAGATAGTAAACAACAGTTAACAATTGTATATGCTTTCTTAATATACAAACCTGTCCATTCATTGCTTTTGGTAAAATCAATTCCAAGAATGAGATTTGAGGAACCTAGACCTGCTTCTTTCAAAGCTTTTGTAACCTGTTAAAGGAATAGCACATTGTAACTCGTAATCATTCATGCCAAGAATCAGCAACGAATATGAATGACACTGTGGAAACTGCGCATGGCATTGTCTAAAGGAACATCACGTTCATCACAAATGGCGATGAATCACAACATTTGGCAGTGAAATAGAATTGTCACAAGACAAAGAGATTAATCAAGTCCCACATTGTTATGTGATAGCTCTAATACACTACAATCTGTTTCAAATATTTGATTTCGTTTACCAAGTAATTTATGTTATTTGAGATCAGTACCCCATCATCATTTTTTGATAGTAATTTTCTTATTTTGTTTTGGTCTGTTTTCCTAGCTTGTTATTTGGTTAGCCTATAGCCTATAAGCAAAGTAGTTTGTAATTTTAATCAAGAAATGGTTGATAGAATGAATATTGAGAATTCTCCTACTCAAGTTCTTGTGCTGTGTCTAAAATCCTTTCTTTTCTATGCTTTTGAATATCTCTATTCCTCTATCTCGGTTCTCTCTCTTCTCTTGGTCTTGCATTTCTTCTGTCCCAAATTTGTGACACCTCCTTTTCAGCATGAGTTAAATTTGGAAACAAAACAGAAAGTAGAAGTATAAAGGGGATCAAAGAAACGTACCCCAGTAAGCAGGACGCCAATTTCGTCGTCAAAAATTTTCAGCAAATTGACAAGCTCCGCTGGTGATGAAGTAAATAGAGAAGTTTAATTTTCAAATTCAATTGGTGAATTCATACTACACTCATGAGTTGATTTTGAGGCATCTTACATTGATGTTGGAGCTCTTTGTTGGCATCTTCTGCCTGTTTGGTCTTTTGTTTCTCCTGTTGGAGAAGTTTCTGAACAAAAGAAACACCCAACTGTAAGTGTCAAAGGAGTTCTTTCTTTTCTTCCTCTAAATTCCAATGTATCAACCATATGTGCAATATAGCTACTGGCTATTAAGATAAAGTCTAGCAAGTCACTAAGACGGATGAAGTAAAAAAGAGCCACTTTAAAATCTAAGCAAATGGCCCATCATGTAGAAATTGGGCGACTTGATACAACATAAACCTGACTGCAAAATATGATAAAAATAAACTACCTCAGCTTCAAACTTTTCCTTCTCCAATTTCTGTTGCACTTCAAGGAGACGTTTGACTTCTGTAATGAGGACTCTGCGATCTGCTTTTTTCTTCTCTTGCCGTTCTTTATTAGAAGAAAGCTCTCCCAGCAAAAGTTCTTCCTGAACAATTAAATGTTTTTTTTTCCCCCTCAACAAGTGGACTTTGCAACTGTATTAAAGACTAAAGAGTTATCACCGACTCTAATTACATCTTTAGATTATTCTAGAGTTCTTCCCAAAAGTTGCCGCCCAAATTTGGTTCAACCTTATCCGTTAGAAGCTTCTAGACGAAGTTGTCGCCCACTTCTCTGCATGCTTATCCACTGGAAACTTCATGAAAATTGCAGCAAGTTGCAAAGTCGATCGGCAACACTTGCCGACATACTAGAAGTTTCCAAAGGGCTTAGCAACTGCCTATGTTGGACTATAAACAGACACTTAAGGTCTCGGTGGTGTGTGTGCTCAAGTGCGTTCAAGTAATTAGTTGTCTCATTAGTGGTGTGTGCTAGAGTGTTCCAAAAGTGTCCGAGTGTGTGCATGTGTTAGTGGAGTGTTTCTGAGCAATTAATAGTTAGTGTTGTGGTCTTTTTTGTCTTCCAAGTGGTCTTAGTCTCGTTGTTGTTACTTCTAGTAATTAATAAAAGTAATTACTCTGCGTGTGTTTTTTTTTCCCTCTCAATTTTAAATTTATTGTTGACTCTGCACATGACTTCTCTTCCCAATGATTGAAACAGATAATTTAACCCAAACAGGACACACTGTACCTTCTTAGATTTTGCCTTCAATTCCGACTGCATTTTTAACGACGTCTGCTGAAGATCATCCATTTCCCACCGCAATGAAATATTTTTGTCCTTCTCGGCCGTTAAAACTTGATTCAGTGCCTCAATTTTCTGTCTATCAATTTCTTGTTCCACTTCAAATTCCTTAATCTGAATATATCCAACGGTTATGTTATGAAATCACAACATTCATCACCAGTCCTAATAGTTCAGACAGTCTATTAGCAGAAAAGCAAGCTTTAAAGACTTGTTAACATCAGGAACTTCATAGATGTTGTTGGCTATGGAACGGTGAAAAATAAATAGACAAATTAAGATAACATGCACCACCATCACGCATCAATGCATTTCATAGACAAAAATTAAATAGTATCTTGGTACCTATCCCTCATAAAATTAGGCTAATTAAGTATCACAAAAGAATTTATGCAGCAACATGATTACAAGACTTATTACTTTTCATCAATGAGCCAAGACTACAACAAACAAATTTGCACAGCTGGTGGGCATATAAAAAAGTTGTAATTACCTTTCTTTCATGGTAAATCCTGACAGCTGTTTCTTGTTCTAGTATTGCCTCGAGATACTTCATATCTAATGGATGAAATAGCTGAGCATCACCTGAATCACACAAGTCCGAGTTTCCAAGAATATCCATGCTACTTGCCGCCTCAGCACCTCCAACACGGCTAATGGATCCATCTCCAGATGAATTAGGAATCGCAGAGTTAGATATTTTACTACCTCGTAGAGAACTTACAACACTTGCCACACTCTCACTTAAGAGCTTGCTAGCATGCACAATTACTTTACGATGCTCTGACTCAGAGAAAAGATCCATTCTATAATTACTGGATAAAAGTGGAGTCTCAGAAGTTCTTCCAACATGTACATCCTTCCCTACAACATTCATATCGATTTCAGAATTCTCATCCTTTCTTATCCTTGGAGTTCCTGGCTCGGCTTTCCCATAAGCAGTATCACTTGCATAATCTAACTTGATTGATGAACTACCAAGAATGGCGGGTAAGTTTGACTGGGTAGGCATCTCATGGGAATTTGCTTCTGAATTCTGTGGGTTTACATCTTGGTCTTCTGAGTGAACTGCAAAGAAGAAAAATGATACATACCACCATCAGCCACAAGCAAAACTATAAAAATAACTAAATAAAATAAAGACAATATTAAATATTAGTGATAACATAGTGAAAGAAAAATAAAATGAAATTCCGTGGTGCACATCGAGCAACAGAAAGTCACATACATGCCCTAACAGCAGCTTCAAGTTCAAGAAAGGACGCTACTTCAAAACTTCTTGATAAGTCAATATCAGAAAGCAGTTTCGTTATCCATTCCTGCAATAAAACAAAGCCACTTAGCCACATAATCCGCGACATATAAGTGTATTAGTAGTGTGGGTATAGATTCTAGTGTGCATGCACCTACATGTTTAAAGATTGCTAGTTAGATCTTTATTGATGAGATTTATCTATGTTATTATGTTATAGCTAGAGAAGAGATCTCTACATGTTTGATGGACGGTACTTGAAGACCTAGTAATCCTCCAATATCCAAAAGCGGTTTCTCTATCCTTTCCTGCAAGAAAACAAAGCCTCTTAGCAACATAATTCGTGGACATATATATATATGTGTGTGTGTGTGTGTGTGTGTGTTTTAGTAGTGTAGGTATAGATTCTAGTGTGCATGCACGTACATGTGTGAAGATTGCTAGTTAGATCTTTATTGATGAGATTTATTTCTGTTATGGCTAGAGAAGAGATCTCTAGTGCCAGCAGTGCTAGGACAAAAGGGTGGATGTATCTAGTTTTTGAAAGATATTATTAGCTAGTTATCAATACAAAAATAGTAGGTGGCCGCAAACAATGAGCGGGTAACACCCAATATATCTGTAAATTTTAGAACGAACAAACTCCAAATTATAGCTAATGCTTGAAACACTGCCTACCTTTTTCGGCCGACACCGGGTTTTCAGTTTCCTTAGTTCTTCTTTTTCAGGAAACTTCTTTTCAAGCTGCAAAGAAAGAGTACATTATCATTTTCTGAAAATGCAACTTCAAGGAGGAAAGCAAGCAGGAATTTCTTTGTGCAAACTAAAGAATTGAGTTGTCACAACCAGCTGGTCAATTACAAAGTGGAGTTACTGAATCATATCTTAACTAATATATATGCGAGGGGAAAAGGGCAGTCTTACATCAGTAATAAGCTTCATGAAATCAGGGAGTTTTTTCAGTATACAACGAGTTTTTGTTATCCCTTCCGGTGATCGCAATTCAACACATATGCTGTTGACCTGTCCATCCAAAAAAAAAAAAGAATAAGAAACAAGATGGCAAGTGCTATCAAAAAACTGACAAGTAGACTTTGAATTGAAGATAATACATATAACATATTCTGATAAAGCAACCACGTGTCAGAAAGCAAGAACACCAAGTTGGATCATGAATACAACAAGGCAAATCTAAAAGAAGGTATTTGGAATAGCAATGCGACTCATGAAAAACCAGGTTTCAGTGCTTCTGCACACTAACTTCTTAAAATTGTATTAAATCCAAAACATCCAACTATCTAAAAGTAATTCATCAACGATTTTCATTGCCTGTGGTAGATGAATGTGTACAATATTTTGTGGAATCAACTGCAATGAAAGTGTTTAATGATTGTGGTTTTGATGCAGCCTATTGCTCAGATGTTGCAAATTAATTTACTAAGCATGTCTTTGGACCTAAGGTTCAATTCAATCCAAACCCAAAAAATTCAATTCATTTTTGTCTTTTTTCTAAAAAGTCAACCTCAGTTTTACTATTCACAATTTTTATAACTCAAACTTCAAAATTCCATAACTTTGCATATACAAGTCCAAATAGAATGAATTTTTTTATTAAATTGCATAGAATTTTGAGACAAACGAAACAAGCTTCATAGTGATTTTTTTTTCCGAACATCTCAAGTTTTTACACTTTCCGAATACCTCAAGTTTTTACACTTTTTAGTTTCGACAGATCAAACGCCTCACCAAACACATATTTAATTCAACTCAATTCTAACCTAAAAATTCAGTTTCAACCAGTGCACCAAACGCATGCTAAATCTATCGAATAAAATCCCGAAAGAAGACACAAGACAACATTTTGGAAATTATACCGCATCAGGATCAGAATCTTTTGATATTGAACGGACTTCCGTGACCGAATAACTCCAACCGGTGTGAGAATCATGTAGCACAACTGCTCCTTGGCCATTCTGCGGAAAGAATTTGGAGTTTTGTGGTAAGAGATAAAATTAAAAGTCAGGTACAAAAATGTACAGAGAATATAAGAAGAAAAAAATTTGAAGTAAAACTTTGATTAAGATACCAACGGATCAAACAATAACATATCAAGTCGAGGATTAAGCTATAAGAGAAATGACACTAACAAGTGTTGACCATTTGGCACATGGGTTTCAAGCACAATTCAAAACTTTTCGCGTACATATTCTCTCTTATGAAAATTTGAATTTGAACCAAAACTTTCTATTCAAATATGTTTTCAACCACCAAGACAAAAGCTTGATGTCCAAATGCATGGGCGGACACAGTGGCAGTGGCGTCGAACTAATGTATCAAATGGTTGAGTAGTTCAAGCAGGTAAGAATGGTTCAGGAGAAGAGACCAACTCGAGAGACTAGGAGTAATCCATGAAAGTTGTTTGTCTTTTGTTGTTGGTTTTTGCTGTTAATGGGATTCTCGTAGGAATATTCATTTTTGGAAGTTGCCTAATTTGTCTCCCTCATAATTGAAAGGCTTTTTTTTTTTTTTTGGGAAATGTGAAAGGCCTTTAGCCAAATATCATTTTTCGATACTCTAATTTAAAATTAAATCCTAACTTTCAAAAATTAATAATAAATAACATATTCATATTAGTTACATACGAAAACCTTAAAATTACCCCCTATAACTCCTCCCCTCTCTGTCTCCTCCATAAAGCTAATGTATGCACTACCGTGAGAGCTTATTATTATTTATCTATATATCTATTATTTATCATAAAATTTAAGTATTTACTCATAAAAATATGTTATAATTTATCATTTTTAAAAAGTCTGTTATAATTTTTAAAAGTATCTATAAAATATATTATATGTTATAATTTCTTTTACTAGTATTAAAATTTATAACTTAATATTTATTTTTGAAATGGAAGAATCACCTAATTTTAAAAGATAAGCCATCATTAATGAAAAAAAAAAAGGTAAAAGCTATACACAGAGTGACCTAAATTAGAACAAAATAAGTAACGTAGATTTACCGCCGCATTATTTGGCGGCAAGAATTTAGCAAATTACTAAGCTCTAAGTTGTAACTTGTAAGGGGGATCTTCTATTTATAAACTATAGATAACCTATAACTACTAATGAACTTCAAAAAATTAAAAAATAAAAAATAAAAAATAACAATACTAATGGGTTTCCCGTTAATTATTCCCATAACTCAAAACTGCAGCAGACAGCAGTCCCACATCATGTTCAGTGCACCTTGAAATTTTTATATTTTTTAACTTCCGCATATGAATTTTATAATGTGTGCTTCCACTAGAATTTAAGATGTTTTTTAAGGTTTTCATAAAATAAAATTATAAAAACAAAATCACTTTTTTTAAGGAAACTATCATTTGTTTAAGCAAATCAGTTTTCATATTTATTGGAGATCATTGACCTGAGAAAGTCAAGCAATTACCTAGCAGATACAAAAACTCAACATAGGAAAAACCTTAACACAAAGTGATAATGAATTTGTCACCATAAATCAAGGAAAACTGAACTCAAAGGAAGTTGATCTGATAGAATTTTGAAGAACTGAAGAAATTTACCCGATTCTTCGACGGAGGACTCCAATCCATTCCAAGTGGCAGCGGCGAAGTGCCATCATGCCTTTGCTTCGGCGGACTTTGGCTGTTCTCTCTCTCTCTCTCTCTCATAATACGATCGTAGAAATGTTCTCTCTTACGTTCACTCGGAGGGATCGGACTCCGGAGGAGAGAGGAAGCTAGAGTTTTGGGTGGTCCAGTCGGAAGAGCTAGGCAAAGAAGATCCAGAAGCGTCTAAAATCTAAAAGCATAGAAAGCTGTCAAACCCAACAAGCAAGCAAAGGGAGTTAAATATTCAACGGCAACGTACGAAATTGACGACTTAAACAAAATGCCTTCGGGCCAAGAACGTGACAATAGTCAACAAGGTCCAAGTATCATTCTCCACTTGCTATTAGAAAATATTAACAAATATTAATTAGTTTTCTTTTGTAAATATCACTTTTTGTAAGAAGTTACTTTGTTTATTGAATCACTCTTTAATTTTATTTTATTTTTTTAGTCTAGGCGATTAGGAAACTTATACAATTTTGAATTCTCTTATTTTGTACATATCTTTATCATATTCAATGAAATGAGAAACACCATAATTCTCCAATGGAAAATGAATAATATAAGACATTTGAATGGTGATAATGAGGTACCTAGCAACTTTTTTAAATGATGGTAAATAATAGTGTATTTTCTTTTTCTTTTTTAAACTAAACTAGAATTTTCTAAGTTTACCCTTGTATAGTATAGACTATAGAATTTATGTTTCTCTCTCCCCAATCACCACTCTCTCTTTCCTATGTCCCTGTCTCTCTCTATGATGACCAGGAAATTTACAACATGAAATTCTAAATTAATTAGAAATTTAAGTTGTAAATTCTCTAATATTAAAGTAATTTTTTAAATTAATTTTGTAGGTATTCATGATTATAATACAATGAATTAAATTTATGTTATAATGTATTACTGCATTTGCTCGAGTGATATTTACATTTCGTGATTAACATGGAAATTTGTAAAATAAAAAAAATCCACAGAGAAAGCAATCATATAAAACATGATTTCTAAATTCCCTACATTTTTCCAAGTCCATCATTTAAATTTAAAATGATAATTTTAAAGAAAAATTTTAGAAGTTTTTGAGTCAAAATATGATTATTAGAATTAAATTCTGAATATCGTAAAAGTGACGCGAGAAAAATATTATAGATTTTTCTTAATAAATTATAGTATTGTAATATAAATTTACATTAATTACACAAGTGGATTAGATTATGATTCCGACATGGAATTATCAATTAGTTCAAAATTTAATTGTCCTAATTTTTTGAACGACCAAATCGGCAGTGTAAAATTGCATGTTAGAGCCCAAATTGTACCATTATCATTCATAAAACTAACACGGATCAAACAAGGATTGATTAGGAAAAATATCTCAAAATGGAATGGTAAGATCAATCCACTTTTTGATCCAATGGTGGATAAGAAATAAGGTGGGTTGGTGAAGAGGTGACAAGTTTAAAAAAATAAAAAAGGAAAAGGAAAGAAAGAAAGAACGGAAGTGGTTGGGTGTTGGGGGATTCTATTAAGGGACGTGTTAGTGCTTCCCTTAAAAAATTAGTGGGGCTATTATTAAACTAATTAATGCTTTATTTAGAATAATTATTTAACTTCAATTAATCAGGTCACCTCCTCATCCAATCTGCTAAGCACAGGCTGCGTTGTCTACATTTGCACCATGTGTCTAACAACAAATGGACCTTTCAAGACAAGAAGTCTAAATTTGCTTTCCACGTTGGCTACGTGACATATTCTGTGACGGGATTACATGGGAGAAAAAAATAGTCCACCAGACATGAAATTTCCTGGCAATAAAAAAGGAATAAAACTTCAATAATATATATATATATATATATATATGTTGAGAGAAACTTCATGAGTATTGTTATAATAACCAAAATTAAAATTAAAAAACGAAATCATTTTGCCATTGATTTATTACAGAATCTCTAAGTACAAATTTTCCATGTCTAAATTCTAATCTCTAACATTTTGTGAGAATATATATATATATATATATATTTATATAGCTGAGAAAGAAGAGATTAAATAAAATGGGAAAAAAACACATAGAACATTCCTATAAATGTACAGTAGTCGCTTCCTTCTCCTCAATATGAATAGTTATGAGATATTCAAGGTATATATTGGATAGGGACTAACCTATAATCCCTACAATTGGTTCTTATAGTTGCTGTGTCCATCTTCACGAAAACTCAAAAAGAGAAATAACCAAAATTAAATAAAGAAGAAGCTAGCAAAGAAGCTAAAAGAAGAAGTGAGTTTAGAAGGAACAAGTATAAGTTATATTTAGGAGTAGTGAAGTAAAATTACATTTTATATACAATGTAAAAGGGTAATAAAAATTACAATTCCAAGTTCCTTCATTTGCTAATTTTATTCTTACAGATTTATTCGTTTCATTTCTTAACTAATTTAATCCATTTGCAAAAAATATCTGAGGTAGAAAAAAGAAGATCAATCTCACCTATGTTGCATAATTTTGCAGTCATTACCATTTTATCCAACTCTCTTTTTGTATCTTAAACTTTGAATTTTTCACTATTTATCCTCTTTATGAGAATTTCAATTCAAAACATATTAAAAAATATGGAGAATTAATCTTAATTACCACTTCCTTTAGAATTTATATTAAAAATAAAATAAAAAGGACAACATGATACCCAAACCCCGTTCTTTTTCTTTATGTTAAAATTTTTATTAAAAGAATTAAAAAAAAAACTCTAACAAAAGAGATAAGTGGGACAAACTCAAGATTTAGAGGATAGAGTGAGTTTTTGAAGTTTAGAATATGAAATAAGAGTAATCCTAAAATTAAGGGGTATGTGAGAATAATCCAATAGGAAAGAAAAAAGGAAAGAAAAAAAAAAAGATTGTCATAATTACACTATCCCAAAGGTAGGCCAAAATACTTGTATATATCAAGACCAAGTCATATAATTTGTGTCTTTTTTTAATTAATCTTTTGATTTTTTGTGTTTGGAGTTAGGTTAATTTATTATCACGTGCCAAGGCAGTATAAAAGTTTGCAAATTGTTTTTTTTTAAATTATTTAAAAAAATTGTTGTAAGAAATGGTAAAAAATAAAAATAAAAATGACAAAGTAAAAGGTAAAAAAGAAAGGAAGAAAAAAAAAAAGCACAAGAGTAAAAAATAGTTGAACCAAAATATTTTAAATAGTAAAAACAAAGGAACTCTCTTTTATGCCTAAAAAAAAAAAAAAAACCTTCTCCTAAAAGCACTTTGGAGTTGGTGTATAAAGGCACTTACTTTTTTGAAGTTCGAAATAAGATATTCGAATTCTATATTCATTTTGATAAAATCATATATAATATTATCACTAATCTATATCTGTAATCACATATAAAGAGACTTTACACCGACCACAATTTAGTTTTAAGTTACTTGAAAGGGCTCGATTTTGTTGCATTTTGCCTTCGTTTTTAGTTTTGCTTTCAAATAAACGTGGTGCCTATAAACCGCTACAAAACCAAACTTGGCTAAAGTACAATATATGGGTTCCTTCATCTACTGTGATTCCTTATGAACATCAATCATAGAAAGCATTTTGTTGCATTTCAGCTAGAAATGCTCCTCTTCACAAAAATTTTATAACTCGAAATTCATGAATTCATCAAAAGTGGCGGAAGGTCACGAGCAGATCGTGTGTGACGTGCAAGTAAAAAATGGGTAAAGCATTTCCATGTTTTAATTCTTGCGCTGATTTCGGAAAGCATAGAGCAACTCATACAGTATGAACTTAAGACTACACTGAAACAGGAGAAGGGTCAAAAGCATTAGAACCAGAATCTTTCTGAAAAACGAAAATAAAAGGGACAGCTGAGGTTGCCGCAAAAATCCTCAAGAATGAATAATACTAGTAAAACTTGTCAACATGTAAATTTTTTCTCAAAAGTTATACGGATCAGAGAGTGACACGTCGCACTATCATTCAAACGATCTGTGCCGCTAATCCATCCTTCTTCCATTTCTGGTTCAAGCTATGCTTTCTGAATTTTTACCATACATGCCTGAGATTGTGGGAAAAACATGTAATCAGATACTGCAAAATTTATTGGCGAGTCTTGAATTTTGCATTTGTTCAATGGGAGGCTGAAACACAGTTACATAACATGTTTTTCAGTTTCTGGTTTTAGATTCAAAAAATTTAGAGCCAATATGGCTTTTCAAAGAGGTGTCTACTACATAACCAAGTATCAACCACAAAGTAGATATCAGAATAGTGAACAGCAACGCGATTTTAATTATTCAGATTCCTAAATCCTAAGAAGCTACTTCAAGCGTTCTGTAATGAAAGGACAAAAAAGTATGAACTATCCCTACCCTACCAAACCAATACTAAGTTTGATTAGCAAGAGTCATCAAAAACTTAAAATATAGCCAAAAAGAGGGGTAACATATCCTGTTCTGTTTGATGGATGCAATTCTAGAATAGTTTTTGGAGGCTGAAGATAATAATCTAATACATCCCACTCAAGGCAATACGTGCTATTCTAAAGAAACATACAATGGTCTTAATACTACAAACGTGACAAGCCCAAAGTACAATAAGTTACAAAGTTATGTATGTAAATATATATATATATATATATATATATATATATATATACAAAATTCTATTAGTGAATAAACCACGAAAAGGAAACAAAGAGGAGAATAAATGGGAAAGGTAACTCTTCGAGAACTCAACTGCATATCGGGATCCATTATAAAGAACAAACCACATCAAGACCACCACCAACGTATCTGTCAAATGTTAAGGAAACTAGCAGGTGCATTAACTACGGCAGCAAACATGTGATAAAGATAATCATGTACCGTGTATACTTATTGGATTTGTATGTATAAATATTTTAATATTGACTTCATATATGAGCAATAAACCAGTTACAAGAAGATAATTATTGTATTGAAGGAAAAATGTCATTAAGAGGATATTAAAAAGGCAATGCTCCCACCAATCCAACATATAGAGCCCAAAAGTGACATTGTAAAGGTAGATTTTACGTTCAACCCAGTTCATCTCTCTAAGTCCGCTAAAAAGTCCAATTAAAAAAAAAGAAAGAAAAAAGAAAGAAAAAAAAGCTCATAAGTAGAAGAAGAAGAAGAAGAAGAAGAAAGAAAGCATGAAGCTAAACTAACATAAAAGAGTCTCGATCAAACATTGATCAAGTTTCAACACAAATCAATTCGAACTTAAAATTTTACAAACAATGCAGTCAAACCCAAAACACTAACTAAATGTAAGAAAATAAAATAACATAAAAGCCACTACAGCCGAAGTATAGAGTTATATAGGGATCTAGTAAGAGGGGCTGAGATGTTAAAAAAAATACTGAGAAATTTCAGCTTTCTGTAAAATAAGAAGCACCAGATCTATTGAATGCAATGTAACACAGTCCACTAAGCCATTGATCCAAAAAAACTCAACCAAAAATTCATACGAAGACTATAACATGTAGCTCGTAAGGAAGAAATTTGAAAGTCTTACAAATGAAATACACAAATAACAACCTTTTAATGAGAAGGAAATAATCAAAAAAATCAAAATTCCATGGATCTACATATTATTAAATATTCATCAACAAAAATGCAAAATAGAAGAGTAACAAAAGAGTATTGATCTATTCTCGAACTTGATCCAAAAATCAACGCACATGTAGAACTTGAGAACATGGATTGACAACAAATAAGAAAAACAAAGAAGATAACATTTAAAGATTAAACGGTATCTGTAGGACACACGAGACACCTAAATGGCAAAGATCCTGCAGAGGCAATGTTGAATTATGGGATTGCATTGGCTTACAAAAAAGACATTCCTTGTTTCCTTAAAACCGGTAAGCCACCGGTTTACATAAAAACAGTAGCTTTAGGATGCAGTCAGACCAGTCGCACAAAACCACGAAAGTGTCAACAGGCTGAAGTATGGGGCAACCTTTACAAAACAAGAGAAAGCAAAACCAAAAAACATGAGGAACAGGGTATGTTTAGTCTTCCACTCAAACGACATCCTATAAAAGCTAGTCTCAAGAGCTTTTCCTTAAAACTGTCAAGCTTTTGTCGTTGTCCTTTTTTGCTCCAAATTCTACCAGAAAACTTGAATTAAGTTATACCATTTCTCTTTTTTTTTTTTTACCAGCCATTATACCTTTTCCCTTACGAAGCAAGAAAAATACTCCAAAAACCAAAAATGGTGACAAAAATCTGCTTAAAAAACTTCTTATTCACTTGTGAAACTTTAGACCCAGAAAGACAAAATAAATCAAAACATGTACAGTTAACCTAACAGGTCTAAACCAAACATCCAAATTCACAACAATTCAACACAAAATTACATACAAACTGAACCGAAAAAACAATAACACGTATAAATTACCAAAATTTCTTTTAAAAATGACTTGCCAAATTTATCAGATCTCCAAGAATCCACCAGGACCACCACCGATCGTTGCGAAATGGCCAAAACAGGACACGAAAACCTTAATCGAACAAAAAAAGAAGAAAATTTACTTACTATCCTCCGATTTCGCTAGAATTACTCCGTAGAAACTAAGGAAATCGCATGAATTCAAAGAGAAAACGAAAAGAATCTCCCCAGATCCCAAAGAAAGCCGGAGAAGTTGAGGAAAGGGAGTTTTAGGCTCCGTTTGGTTGAAGGGATGGAGAGAAAAGAAGGAAGGATAAGAGAATTGGAGGTATAGAGAACAGGAAGGACAACTCTTTTTGTGTTGTTTGATTAGATAGAAAAGATGAATAACAAATCTCAATTCCTTTATTTGGTATTATAAAAAAAAATCTAAAAGATAAATGAATTTTAATTTTAGAGTTACAATAATACTCATTTTAACTATTTATGAAATTTTTCAACATATTTCGAATATGTTTATACGTACTTGATTGGTTCTTTTTTTTTTTCCTTTTCTTTTGAGATAATGATCATATATTTTGTACAGCCGAAAAATTAGAATTTAAGATGCAAAAAAGAAAATCTCTTATGCAAGCTTAGTAAATTATTAGGAACATTTAAAATAAAAATTGGTCAAGTAAAAAAAATGGAGAAAATAAAAGAAAATAAAAAGTAAAAGAGGAAACGTAAAGAGAGGGAAGCAAGAGATAGAGAATGTTCAGCTTTTGTTTTTTTTTTTTTTTTTTTTTTTTGTTTAGTTTAGGTTTTTTTTTTTTTAAAAAAAAAAAAAAAAAAAACAAACCAACTGAATAAAATAATAATTGAGGATAAAATAGGTTTTCTCCCCTAAAAAGTTCCCTCCAATTTTTTTCCTCCCTGATCCGTCCAATAGACGAAAGATTCATTAAGGTGGCCCCCGGTGGAGAGCTCCTCCACCCACAACTCCTCTCCCTCTTCACCTCCTTCAAATCAAACGACTGATTTAGGTCTTCCCTCCACTCCTCTCCTTCCAACCCTCTCCATCCACCCACCAATCCTTCCAAAACAAACACACCCTTACGGTTAGGGATTTGAGATTTGGGAACTAGAGAGGGAAAATTTGAAATCTGAAGACTGGAAGTTTTCGATCTGTATTTTTTTTTTTTAAGGAAGAAGAATTATATTTTTTGAAACGAATTAACATATTTTTTAGGGGGAAAAAAAAAAGAGCGCGAAGCCGAAGGGGATTTTTTTTCCCCGTATTTATGAGAACTTTTGGATTTTCTCTTTAAATGACTAGTTTGAAAGGGAAAATTTAATTAAACTCATTAAGAAGATATAAAAATATCAAATATAAGAAATCTCATATTACATAAAACAAAACTCTTCAATAAGAATAAATCCACTAGTAAAATCTGATGACTTTCAGTAAAATCTGATGACTCTTAAAGAAAAAGATGTATTATTGAGACCTGATAATTGGTGTATATCTCAACTCAATGAAATCAAGTACATGTAAGGTTTTTTTTGACAAAACCCCGATAATCAATGGAATTTCCTAATCAATCAAGTACCAAGACTCAATAAAACTATGACCATTACTAACTTCTCATAAAAGTAACTCTAGCAGGATCAAAATACTGTCAAGATTCAGATTTAATGGATAAACAACCAACTTGAAAGGTGATTTATTTTACCCTCTCACGTTAGAAAATTTACCTACATTTTGTCAATGTGTTCAAAGGAATGATAGGCTATATGTCATTTCATAGTCGGCATGGGATAAGAAATATATATAGGGGTTTATAGCTAAATGGCATTTTTTTGATAAGTTTTTTAATAAATGACCCCCTAAGGTTTTAAAAATTAGTTAAAAAGCCTAAGTTTCTAAAAATTAGTTAAAAGACATTTTTTTCTTAGAATGGTCGATCACTTTTGTAATCTGTCATTCACCGATTAACCATCAGTCAATTAATAATTAACTATCGGTGATAATCAATCACTAATTGACCATAATATAACTCACAAATTTTTATTGTCAATCATTGATTAATCCGTAATCAATCATTCATTTATCATAAATAATATCACAAAATTTCATTTTTGTAATAAATCATTGATTGACCCATAGTCAATTATTGATATGGATCAATCAATGATTAATCATAAATAATATCACAAATTTTCTGATCAATCAATGATTAATTACGAGTAAATCACTGATTTACCATTTAAAAAATTAAAAAAGTTAAATTAAAAAAAAAAACTCTCTCCTTCTCCCCCACCTGCGATAGCCTTCTTTTTTCTCTTCTCATTCTCGATTCTTTCCACTGCTTTCTTTTTCCCTTTTCTCTCCTCTGATTTCTCTCTCTTTCCTTGTTGATCAGAAAGGCGTCGTGCCGATGACAACAGTGACAGCGACGGTGGCGGCTTGTTACAGTTCGACCGGAGAATGCCGAGACTGTCGCAATTTCCAGCAGATCGAGCGATCAAAGGTCGCAGGCTCCGCGAGCTTTTTTTACCGACGACAAGAGCGGCTTCTTCTTAGCGATCTGGTTTCTCTCTCTACATCACAAGCAGCACGACAATTTCGCCCTAATGTCACGATTTCGGTGTCGCCAAACTCTATCCGAAGCTGTGGTCGGCAACAGTGATGGTCGAAAGAAGAGAAGAGATAAACAGGTAGAGGGAGGAGAGAGATAATGAGGCGGGGGGAGCGGATATGAGAGAAGTCTGGAAAGTTGATGAAATTTGATTAAATCATTTAGTTAGATAAAAAAAATTTTGAATTATTTATTAGATTAGATGATTATTATAGCTATCTAATTTAATTTTCCATATATATATATATATATGCATGTATATCCTTTACCTATGTTTGTCAAGGTAAATTTAAAATCTAATTGTTTTGAAATATGTTTTTTGAAAATAAAACATTTGTTTCTTTTAATATAATTATGTAACTTTTTTTTTGTTGCCTGTTAGATACAATAATTGCTCTCAAAAATTTTTTTTTTTTTGGATTTTATCGTTTTAGCTTTTTGATAACTTTGATTTTATTACCATATAAACGTATTTAACAAACAAAGAGCTCATCCCATTTTGCCTTTCTTTTTTTTTAATTCGTTCAAAATTTCAAAATTGCCTAGTAATCATTATATTTTAACTTATCTGTAATATTATATTAATTTATTGATTTACCTCAAAAGGTTAAACAGTTGAGAAAGAAATATACGATGGGATGTCTTCATTGAACCTTTATCTCTTATTTTTGTCACTGGGCCCACGACTAAAGATATACCAAAATAGGAAGAGAAAGAGAAGCTAAACACGCTTCATTAATTTCTCTTTTTTAAAGTTGCTAGATCAAGGACCATATGCAACTCTTAACACTTGGATTGCTAACAGCCACTATTTTATTTTATTATTATTTTTTTTGGCTTTTTACTATTTAAAAAATATGTATATTCTTACGCTAATATGAACTCTTGACAAATAGAACTCCATGCACTTGTATATGTTTGGGGGTAAAAAAAAAAAGAAAAAAGAAAAAGAAAATCTTTGAACAAGACAAATTCAGTAACTCTTGTCAGAAATGAATAAGCACATCCATCGAACTTCAAGGATGAATCTGTCAGTTTAGTTCCTGTCATTTTCAGGCACATTCAAAAAAATAGTAAATGCACAAACAGACACACAACAACTAGCCCACTTGTAAGCAAATTCCACCTTCAGTTTCTGCTTAACCCCCCACCAAAACTCAAAATTTCAAGTCACACATGAAAAAACAGTTCTCTTCTCCACCAGCAATGTTCTGTTTTTTTAGCTTCTTTCCCTTCTTCTCATCTCCCAAACCCAACCAAAATTCTGTACCAAACTGGGGTTCTTTGTAAGACCCATGTTTTTTTAATATTTTTGGAGCTTTTGTGTTTCTTTTTGGTCAACAGCCAGTACCAGACAAGATTTGGGCATCTGGGTTTTTCTCCTTTCCCCAATTCTTGGCATGACAAAGCTGGAAAATTCACCACTCTGAGAAGAAAATCCTTGTTATGGTAATGGAGATTGTGATCTCGGTGATACTACTTTTTGTGGGCATTGCTGTTTTGGTGTTGATTCATATCTGTATTGTTGGGAGGGCTTTTGGCAGAGCAAATCAGGGAGTTAATAATAACAATAATATAGCTCAAAGAAGTAACATTCTTGGGAGTTACAAAAGTAGAATGTCTAGTGAGGAGTTGGGGATGATTCCTTGCTTTGAGTATAAAGGGGCTAGCCCTGTGGATTGTGCAGTTTGCTTGGAGAATATCAAGAGTGGTGAAAAGTGCAGATTGTTGCCTGGTTGCAGCCATAGCTTTCACTCTCAGTGCATAGATTCATGGCTGCTCAAGACATCGGTTTGCCCATTATGTAGAACTTGTGCAAAGCCCGCAAAGATCGGTGTCGTTTTCGGTGAAGAAGGAAGCGGGATTTCACAAGATTGTGGAGTTGAATTGACGTGAAACGAAACTTCTTGTGTGAAAATTGAACTTCTGTTTCACTTACAGAGTAGTATGTTTTTTATGCAATTTATTGAATTTGAGGTCCTTATTTGCCTTTACCATCATCTTTTTTTTTAGATTTTGTGTTTATTTAGCCGTGGCATTTATTCCTCGTATTTTATCATTATTAGATTGCTTAAAATTTTGGGAAATTTAATGAAATTAGTGCTATAACCCATGTTTATAAATATTAAGTAGAATTTACATTCCTTGTTCTTTTTCATCATTCCATGACATTATTTAGAAGAAACCAGACATACTTTTCCGAAAAAATCTAGTGCTCGACCATTTGTACTCTGTTTTATATGGAAAAATTTTTGGACACAAGACTTATAGTTCTATTATAATTTGATTGCTTCTAATTTTGTACTTTTGACTTGGCCTTATGCTAATAAAAGAATAAGCGTCGGTAGTACCTGTTAAATGGATCTGGGTATATTTCATCCCAAAAAGTTAGTTTTAATGGAGAGAGTACCTCACATATAAATACAACAACAATTCAGTCATTTAGAGATATTTAATGACGTAGGATAAATTCACAATTCAACACTCACTCTTACGCTTAACTTGTCATACAAATGGGTTAGAGTCTAAACACATCATCGTTTGCAAAATCATATTATGAGATCATGATAAATGGGCTTATGTAGAATTCACCTTCAAAAGCTAGCACGAGAATAGGAATGTTCAATATATATATAAACACCCCAACGCACGAGAGTATGGGTGTTCAATATATATATAAACACTATAACAGTCTAATAATTTAGTGATATAAGATAAATTTACAATCAACATTACTGTAGGACAGTTTTTGCTTTAATAGTTTGGTTTGAGCTTTGACACTCATTTTCTCGTGCTTTTCAATTTCTTCATGAAAATTAATAGAATTTTCATGGATATTCAAGACGTCCTTGAAAGAAAAATAGAAGTTTGACTAATTGTTTGTTATTCAGAAATATGCACAAGTCTTTTGTTCTTACTTACAAGTACATAACATGAACACAACATGACTATATTTTTTGGTACGAAAACTATTGGGGCGTCCTAAATTTCGGAGAGAAATAACCTAGGCGTTGAAAAGAAAATGTCAATTTTTAGCTGAAAATATTTTAAGAGCTCAAATCCGTCCTTTTAAAAAAAAAAAAAAAAATTGGTCGACAACTGAAATTGAGTTGCATAATACATCTTTAAAGAATGTAATTTACCATAGCTTCTTCTCTGAGTTTTACATGTTTGTTACTAGTCTAGCATTAGAAGACTAATGTTTGGTTTGGTATGACGGAAAAAAGAAGAAAGGAAATGGATGGATAGAAAATTGGATGGACAATTGTAAAGTAGTTTGTTTGATATTTTATACAATTTTCTTTTTTTTTTTTCCCTTCCTTTCTATCAAACAACTTGAAGGAAAATTAAAATCCTTTTCATCATTCTGATTTTCAAGTTTTTTTTGTTTTTTTTGTTTTTTTTGTTTTTTTTAAGTTTCCTCTCAAATCTCATTTTCTTTCCTCGTAAAAGAGAAACAAAGAGGAGAACCATCTCTAAAATAAATAAATAAATAAATAAAAGTTGTTTTGTCACGAGTTGGTGTAGAAAGTCAAAGACATGACCAATTACCAGCCACAAAAGATAAAGGCATGGACGAGAGAGCTCATGAAAAATTACGCGAACTCATAAAAAGAAAAGGGAAAAAAGAAGAGAGAGAGAGAGAGAGAGAGAGAGTTTTCAACTTTTTTATGAAATCAATTGGCCAAAAGTTCAGCGCAGAAGTGGAGTGTGAAGGCTACTTGTAAGAGATCGTCATAGGGTGCTTTCCTTGAGCTTTTATTTCATCTTTCGCGCGTAGAAGAGCCATGGCACTTATTGCATAAAGCCAATTTATTATTCTTGTCCTTTGTAGAGAGAATTTGGACAATAAGGACTTGAACAATATGAATATATCAAATGGAATATAATTATTAAAAAAAAAAAAAAGAAGAAGAAGAAGAAGAAGAAAGTCAAGCAACTATTGAAAAGGTGTTGTTGTGTTTAGGCCCAATTTGTTTAGTATTTTACCCATGGGGGAGTTCGAACATAAATTGTTTGGTTTGTAGTAGGGCTGTACATAAACCCACCCAACCCGACTCAACTTAGACAATTTTTTTCCCGGCCTTTAAAGCACATACCCACATGGTGCGGTGCGGGGGCGGATCTTGGATTCGGAAATTCCCCGGAATAACTTTTTTACTTCTAGAAAATATATAATTTATTCGTGAATATATAATTTATTTCAACAGTTTTGTAAATATGCTATTTTCTTCTTATAGCTTCCATAAATATATTATTTACCTCTTTCTCCTAGAAATGCCCAGCCCGCCCTATAGAAGAAACAGTACAAAACTGGACTTAAGGACCATGTTGTGTTATAACTTGTGACAAATCACGGAATTGAATATTTTCCTGTTTTACAAGCAGAAAATTGAAAAACGATTTGATGGTATTCCACATATAAATACTTAAAAGTTTTATGTTTCTAACATTCAACTATTCAAGAGTAACAACAAAACAAAAATAACTAAATAAATAAATAAATATGAGCATATCAGTGCATACGTATGATTTTTAGTTTTTCATGTTTCATATAAGTGTTAGAATATAAAATAATTGTTCACCACTTATTAAAAGATTTAGTTTATGAGATAGATTGGTAAACTAACATAATATCAGAACAAGAGATCCTAAATTCAAACTCGTGTAATTATACTCTTGATCTCATTATATCGTTATCACTATTTAATTGCCGAGGGGGTCATGATTTATATGTGATGAAATGACACAAGTACTAGTATCACTCTAATTATTGAAAGCGAATGATCCCATTAATTTGTTAATTATACATCATCTTTTAATTATCTTGAAATATACATGACAAATATAAATACAACCTGAAAACAAGGGAAGCATACAGGAATTAAGCTAGCTTTCCCCATCAGTAGTAATAAATTGGCCTTTCCAACTAAATTTGTAGACTTAATTGTCGTTTTGAACTACAAAAATGGGCCACAAAATCTGTTGGTTTTCAACTTTTATTAGATCCAGATCACATTAACCTTGTCAAATTGCAAACCTTTCCTCCAAATAAGTAGGGAAAAGAAACATCCTCGTCATTCACAAAACTACCTCAGTTGAGTTATTTGAAAGGATATCATCGTTAATAACAGAAGTTTGGTAATGTTTCAAGTTTCAATTTTATCACCAAAAAAAAAACCACCACAAGAGGCAAAAATTGGTGGCTACGGTCTACGAGGTGTCATGCATCTATAATTATAACATTGATATGTCAAAAATTTATCTAGTTCATATTTACAATTCTAATTCAGTGTTCGTTAAGAAGAATTACACTGACATCCTCTGTATTTTCTTCAAATTATAAGACACCCCATTAATTCCCCCCCGCCCCACCCAACCCAACCCAACCCAACCCAACCTCTCCTCGGTGGATTTGGAGTCACCGCGCCGCCAAGTTGTTTGAGTCCGCTGTGTTGTGGTCTTCGTATATTTTTTTTAGAACAATACTATGGAACATTAATGATGTTTAACATCACTCATTAATAGAGGGTGAGTCCTATAACATTGGATCCATCAGTGGAACTCACTTCTCTATTAGTATAATGTTAAACATCACTGATATTCTAAAATATTTTTCTTTTTTTTAAGTAAGGAGTTGATGTTATTTGTTTTTATCAGCGGGTGTTTTTATAAATTTACATGAGAAAGAGAAAGATAATCAAATAACCACATGTCTTTTAATTGAAGGAAAACGTCATTGGAAGGACAGACTTATTTCCTTGGAAAGAAAAACTGATATATGATCGGACACGCAAAACGTCGTTTGAGAACACAAAATGCAAAAGTACACAATATTACATTTTTCTTGAAGAAAAATCAATACAATGCATAAGTAAACGACAGGCCAGTTTGAATATGAAGATGATATTTTCATTCACTAAAATGGAGAACTCCATGTCGTTTGAAGATAAGCAAAAAGCGACATGTTTCCTATTGTGGGAAAGTGATGCCAAGGACGAATTTATCACCTTAAGGTTGTAGTGTTACTCTTGGAAACGACAACGGCAGAAAACGAGCACAAACCATAATTAATTAGCTTCCGTTGGTGAACCGTTTGATTCACCGGTTGGAACTAAACTTTTTGGATTATAATTGTTTGATTTTTCAAAAACTAAAAACTAGTTATAACTTTTGTTCACTTTTTAGGTGGGGGGAGGGGGAACAAAAATGAATTAAAGAAGTTTAACAAAACATTGATTTCTCTAAAAGGAATTAATTACAAAAACATCCCCAATATTTTTGAGTTTTTGTCATAAATTAAAGGGATCTCACCTCTATTTTCGTATTTTTTTTTCACGTTAAAAATTACAATTCCATGCCATATCAATATGATCTTCTTTGCAAATCCCACCCAATCAATAGTCAGATTGATATCACTTTTTTATTTTTCCCTTTTTAAACGATATGTTTATTGAGGAATTCATGTTTGGTGGGAAAAAAAATGAAAATATTATTGTTTCCTCATGCCTGATGGTTTGCTGTTCTGAAAACGATTTTTCTTTTCTTGTAGCAATTCTATATACAAAATTTGTTTTGTTTTAATTATTTATGATGCTTTTAATATTATATATATAGCATTATATATGTATGGCACAACACATAATGAATAATATTAAGAATAGCAAGCATAATTAAAATATATAATACAGCAATATTGATGATAAATTGACAATAGATACTAAAAAGTAATATGAGAATGAACAGCACATAATAAAAATAATTTATAACTACTAAAGAGTAGGGGTGGGCATTGTTTGAAACCTTTTGTTTTAACACTTATCGTCCAATCTAATTATAAAAAAATCCTTTTAAATCTAATCAATTGGATCAATGCAATTTATTATCCAGTTCGAAATCTGTTATAGATTGAAGTGAATATAATGATTGGATTGTGTTTAGATTTTCAAAAGAACTTAATTAATAAAATTTACTAAATCTTATGAAACTTGTTTAAAATGACACATTACATTTTCTAGACATCAATTTAATCCCCATCATCTATTCATCATACTGGAGCAAACCAAAATAATTAAACATAGTAAATAAGGTAGAAAACTAAAATACAATCTTTGTTCAAATCAAACAACAAAAAACTAGGGAAAAAAAAAATAGCATTGCACGATCGGCATGACGATCCTGAAATAACTAAAAAGAACATGCACGTGTTAAGAAATAAGAAATACTACTGTATTTTATATATTTTTATAAAATATAGAATTACATTCATATACAATAAGAGTGTATTGGATTGGATAGGTTTTTATTGAATGTTTAAAATTCACATTCAATATTCAATCCAATCTAAACCAATTAGATGAATAAAAATGCTATCCAAATTCAATCTAATAATACTTCCATATATATATATATATATATTTTATGGATTGAATTAATTCGATTTGAATGAATTAGATAATTGAATTTTATGCCACTCCTACTAAAAAGGAACATATATACCCTTTTCTTTCATGATTAAGGTCCTTTATATCAATTTATTTGAACTTCGAATTAAATCAAGGGTAAATTGCAAGTTTAATCCATACTCTTTTTATGAAGTACGATTTGATCTTTTTTTTTTTTTTTTAATTAAAAGATCCCTAAACTCTTTAAAAAGATATAAAATGTTTTTTTTTAACATATGTTAAAAATTTAATTAAAAAAAAAAGAGTCATGTGAATCACATATTATTTATTATCTAAAGGCAATTAAGAAAAAAAAAATATTTACATAATTTAAGTCATATGTACTATATATGTGGTCTATTCTATTCAATTTTTTTTTTTTAATCAACAGGATCAAATTGCATACTTTTTAAGAAATTTAGGGATCTTTCAGCTAAAAAAAAAAAGATTTGGGATCAAATCATAACTTTATAAAAAGGTTAGTGACTGAAGCAAGATAAAAAAGACAACATGCATCCAACTAATGACTGTAATAAAAATCATCTTATTTATCATTACAAAAAGAATCAAAATTATTCAAGTAAACAAATCGTATCCAGACGACACTAATTTATATTAGCTCTTGAAAAAACCGAGCTAATACCTTAAAATTCTAATCCTAAAAACAATCCACACCCAGATAACGTATACGTGTATATATATTTACATGGAAAGACAAACTTTTTTTTTTTTTGGCCAAACCTTTTCACCAAGCGTGGACAGATTGTTCGTGGGAAACTGCCGAACCCATCAATCCAGAAGAGCTCGTCTCGCGGAATTTGTGAAGAATTTTGATCAGAGAACGCGATTTCTTGCCTGCAAGAGATGTTCCATCTGTTATGGTGGAGTAGAGAAGTGCCATGAGTGACGGGTCATTTGCTAAAATTCCGACCACTTGAACACCGCCATTGTTGCACAGAGACAGCAGGATCGAAACGCAGTACTCTTTCGCGGCCAGCGAAGTCGAAGACCGCAGAATGCCCTTGATTAGGTTCAGGGCTGGGGTGCGGAGAATCGAATTTGTGCCGTCTGAATTCTCGGCTAAGTTTGCTAGAACCGCTAGTGTATCTGTTATGAGTTCAGTTTTGTCTGAGTGTTTCAGTATGTCAATTAGCAATGGAACAGTGCCAGCTTCAATCATTCTTTGTTGGTTCTTGGGGTAGAATAAGAGCCCGAAAATGGCGATCACCGCGTTCTTTTTCCCGCAAGTCGTCCCGTCCCTGATTAGCTCGGCAAGTGCCGGGATCAAATCCGGTGTCTCTCCAATCAGTTTCCGGTACTCCTTGGCCGCCGAGAGGTAGAAAATTATGGCAGCAGCTATTTGCTTGGCTTCCAAGGAAAGTCCGTTTTTAAGAACATCAAGAATTGGCGGTAGACCACCGCTTTCGACGATCAGTATCCTGCCATTGCCGTGCTTCGAGAGCTTCAGCAATGCCGCGGCGGCATTCGACTGCGACAAAGCATCGGATGAAGCGGAAAGCAAGTTCACTAGAGGAAGAATCGCGCCTGCGTCGATCAAGCAAGATCTGTTGAAGATGTTTGACTTTGCGAGCAACCGAATTTCATAGGCAGCCTTGTTTCTCTGATTATCGGTACCGAAAACTAGCCTACGGACCAAAAATTTCGACAGGAATTTCATGGCTTCTGCGGCGGCGAGACTTCCGGGGACAATCGTCTGTGTGGAATCGCGGCTCTTCCGTTCTGGTTTTGCAAGCGAAACGCCGTTATCTTCGCAGAACTGCTGTATAAGTTTCCGCAGAGTGGAATTAGGTACTAATTCTGTGTTTATCAGCTTCTCCCCTGTTTTGGGACAGATTGAATTCCCGGCTTTGAGCCATTTTTGGATCGAAGACCGATCGTAAGTCTGGCCGGTGGACACCGTAACCGGATCCGTCATTAGCTCGAGTGAAATCGGACACCGAAAATCCTCCGGATTCAAGTAACTCCGAAAATTACTCCTCGAGTACTCGACTTGCTCCGAATTTCGACAATCGTATTCTTCGAAAATCACTCCTCGGCAGTAGCTCATCAATCCGAGCAATCCGCTCAAGAACGGAACTTCCCTCTCGTCACAATCCGAGAACTCGAATTCGATCTCTTCTTCCAAGAATCTAACTTCTTTGTTGCAACCACTCCACGTTCTGATCTCAAGGTAATCCAAAACTCTTTTCAAAGAACTCGATTCAGGTTCAATCCCTTTCTCTAACCCAGACATTATCCCCAGCACTTGGTCCGCGAACCGCTCCTCGTCTCCGTCGAGCTCGAACTTCGCCTTCCTCGCCTGCTTCGCCACCAACTCCACCAATTCCTTAACTTCTCCTCCGACGTCCATCGATTTTACCGGAAGAACATCGAGAGCCGTCGCCACCGCCCTAATCATAACCCTAAACTGCACGGCGACGAAGTTACACCTGGTGAGAATCCACATCCTCGAACCTTCGCGCGAGCAGTCCTCGAGCAGGAATCGAAGCTTCTGGAAGGCGAGGTGGAGCTCGGAGAAGCAGAGCACCGCCGAGTGGGAGAGGCTGGAGCCGCCATGGCAGCGGTCGCGGACCTCCTCGAAGAGGACGAGGAGGAGGCTGACCTGGCGAATGGCTTCCCTGGCGTTCCGCCTCTGAGTGGGGAAGAGTCTGGACTGGAAGCCGCAGATCTCGCCGGAGAGGGAGATCAGAGAGGCGAGAAGAGTCGCCGGAGAGATTCCCTCGCACGGGTGAACCGCCGGAAAGGCCAGAATCCTGCGGTCCGTACGGTGCGGTTTTTTGTTGTGAATCATCGGAGAAAATTTAGAGGGAAATTTCATAAAGGAGATAACAGAATCGAACACTGAAAGTTTGAAGTGCTTAAAGTTAGTTAAAGGGGAGGGGTAGATATTAAGCTCACCCGGTGGGTCCCAATGAGAGTGTCAAAGTTGGCTACGTGGCAGAAAACTGCGTATCCGCCGTTGGATGAGTTTGACTGTGACTAGAGTGAAAGTGTCAGGAAATACCGTGTGAATATGATTGGATGACACGTGGAAGGACACTTGGAGAACTGGGATTAGTCGAAGGAGGTTTCTTGGATCATTTTTTTTGTTTGGGTACACTCTGGGGTACTGTTAAGGTTCGTACGGACAGTGTGCTTTTTTTGGTAGCTAGCGTGGAAGTTATAGAAGTGGGGCCCACAAACCGACCAGTACACGTGGACAAATAGGGTATCGCCTCGTTACCAGGGGCGAGGGGGATCTGTGTGAATCTTCCTACTCAGAGCATTCAAAGGCCACCTAATCAATTTCTGACTTTTTTTTTTTGAAAAAAAAAATGCTGACTTAATCTGTATTTTTGCATATAATTATCTTTTGATTTAAAAAAAAAAATTGCGTGTACTTCTTCTTCGTCACTCTTTTTTTTTGTGTGTGTTTTTTTTAGAAAAATTTTGTGTATTAAAGTCTGGAACCTAGGAGAATAATTTTCTTATATAAAGTATTAAATTGTTGGGACAAACTTGAACTTTGAAGTCAAGATCACTATAATATTGATCCTTCATTTTAGCTGTATAGTACGTCTACATTTGTTCATATTATGCATATTTAGATATATATACATATAGAACCTGATTACGACTAATTCAACCGATGGAAAAAAAAAAAGAGTTTAGGATGTGTTAGGTCTCGAATTCAAAATTTAAATGGTCTATTTTTATAATTAATAAGATGAATACGTGAATATTCTTGATCCCGTACATTAAAAAAAATACAGATTTATACACTCATTTTTTGTATATGTGTATTTTTAGTCTTATGAATCTAGAATTAACAATTTTTTGCATCTTTAATCAATTAATTAGTATTTTAGATTAGATTAAGATACTTAACAGGATATTTATTTATCAGGGCTTACTTTTTTTACTTTTTTATTTATCATGATAAAGTTGCAAGCTTTGGCAAGGACTAGAGTGTGCATTATGCATGCAGTGTTATATATATATATATATATATATATATATAGTAACAAATAGTAACTGCATGAGTTGATTTCGGTACGTAAATGCCCCACATACAACACTTAAAAAGCAAGTTTCCAAACTTGCCGACATAAAATTAAATTAAATTACTGCAAGTTATCCGGTACTAGAAATAACAATAAAAGAAATTAAATAAAATAATCAATATTCAAGATAGTTCTAGAGTTTTCTATCTTAATATCTTTGGATATATAATATCTCAATAATTCAATTTCTACAAGTAAATAGCCATCTTGGTGAGGTGTCAATTGTGTCCTTTTTCTCTCTGCGCGCGTATCTACAAGTAAAATTAAAAATAATCAAATTAATTGTAGCCACAAAACCTTGTTTAAAATTAATAATTAGGGCTAAGCTGGAGTTTTTTTTTTTCTTTTCTTTTCTTACTCAGACGAAACCATGATATGATGTTGATTGACGTAATGTGAAGTAGGGGGGTGAACGTCGACCATTTATTGCACGACATGTAATAAAACGCGTCTGATTTAATTCCGTTTTCTGATTGAATTATTTCTTTTTGATATTAATTAATGCGATGTTATATATTCACCAAACTGGTTTTGTTCTTAGTGTATTCCTTGTACTTCTTCTTTTCTCTGTTGAGATTTGTGGCCGCAGTCATTTTGTTTGGATAGGAATGGTCTTAGTATGGTCCAAACTCCACACAACCAAGTTGCCTATTTCCGACGACTGATAATGGTAGTATAACGACCGTAAATATTAATTTAAATATTTTTTTAATCTTAATATCAGAGTTTAAATCATAGTCACTCACTTTAAGATCCAATCTTAAAAGTGGTATTTTTTGTGTAATGGACTAGGATAATTTTGGACTGAATTTGATGAGAGATTCTCAAATAAACAGTAAACGGGTATATGAAGACACTATTAATTTCCTTTTTTATTAGCAAATAAAAATAAATAAATGATTTAACTTTTTTCATGAAGACTAATAAGGTGTTATTTAACATACGGACAAAATTTGAATATTTGTTTGTTCAAATGAAATTGTGAATTCGAATAGTCGTCTGAAAGAGAGAACAAAAAAAAGTTCGTATTTTTTAAAAAGATGACTTATTCAATAATCCAATTCAAACGGAATTAAGTCAGCCCACATTTCATAATAAAAAAATTTGACATTAAAAATTTTTTTTGAATGTTTTAACACAATAATTTAAGGAGTCTTTTGAAGTAGGTATGCATATTTCTAAAAATTCTGTCAATATAAAAATCGTGTTAAAACAAAATGTGATTATTAACGAGCTCTGATGAAAATATGACGCAAAATAAATAGGATCTTGACCAATTTATTTCAATCGGCTTATGTTGAAAAACAACAATTGCTAAGCAGACCTTTTTCGTTGCAGATCGAAATGCTAGCTAAGCCCATCTCTATTCAAAACGTATCATTCTTAAGTGTGACATGTGTCTCTGAATTCAGTTGTAAACATATATATATATATATATATATATATATTATCTTATTAAAATTTGAATATCTAAATACGTTAAGACCGGACAAATAAGACTTATTTGACAAAGCTGCTTTTGGAGTGTTTGTATTACCTGTCAGGTGAGTTTTAACTCTATAAAAGAGTTTGCAATGCCACAAAATGTAACTTCTAAAATAAAAGAAAAAAAGAAGAAGCTTTTATGAATTATGTTGAAATTTCTATTGAAGTTTTAATAAAACATTATAAATTTTGTTTTAATATATATACATGTATATATTTTGTTTATAAGAAAACGTTAAAATCATCTTAATCGATAAATATGATTCTAAATGATTATTGGAAAGTTGTAGCCTAAGAGAGTTCATCTAATCCATTCAATCCACTCTAACATAAGGGGACTTACAGGTTAAAGATTTTTCAATCCATAAAATCCATGAATATGAACTATACATATATATATATATGAATATATATAATTTTTATATAGTAATATTGACGAATGATGAACACTTTATTTAAAATTTATATTTGATGTTCGTTTATTTCAATGGATTGTAGTGCTACAATCTGATTTATTATCAAAGAGTTGGATTTGATTGAGTTGTGAAAAATTATAGTTTGTTAAATTATTTTATATTTTGATATGTTTATTTTGACTTTCAGAGTCTACAGATTGAGTCCATAAAATTCGACATTTATAAACTAGATTGAGGGTCTAATTGAGATTTTTTCAGTTCAAAAGTTGTGAATTGAACTACGAATTAAGATCTAATAAGAGTAATTTGATCCGTGAACATCCGAGTAGCCATTTTATTGATTAAAAATAAAAAAGAAAACCTCTACTAGCCTATCACAGTGCTGTATTGGCTGCTTTACAGGTAATTGGAACGCTGATTGACTATGATTAGCTTTTGTTTTTTTTTCCCTCCTATACCTAACTTGTGACTTTAATGTGAATTCACTTTTAGATAAGTTAAAAGAGTATTGTATAATTTCCAAGCTAAAAAACAAAAAAAATTATATATACACACGCATATATATATTAAAATGTATTATATTGTTAATGATTGTGATTAACGTCCACGCGTTGGCTGAGGATATAATCAAAGTGTTCAAGGAAGACAAGCCGTTGATTTTAGTGGATTAACATGACATGTGAGATTTTCTTGATGTCCAAGTGTGCTAATCAAGAGAACCCCTTCCCTCCCCTTCCCTTTCAGCCAGCTTCCAAAAAGAAATTTAAAGTAAAAGTCTATATCCATTCATTGAATAAAATAGACCAAGACAAAACTATATATTATAGTTTCATACAGCTAAAGACATATATTGTCAATGTAAAGGATAATTGCATAAAAATTATTTTAAAGATACGATATCCCTCTCTTAACAGAATGGTTTGGTTTTGTAGGCACTACTGGCAAAGACCGTCTGGCAAAAAAGGTGTAGTCGCAAAGCCAATGTAATGGTTAACTGTTCACAGATTAGTTGTATATACCGTTTCTTTTTTGGGTCAATATCAACAGTGTAATTCATCTATAATGATTTGAAAAAAAAATCCAAATCGAGACCACCCGTTATACATTACAAATAGGGCGATTTGACAACGGGCAATTTATGGGCAGTCATCATGCGGTCTTGGCATAATTAGGGGAAAAATAACATGAAAATTTATTTTAAAAACTATTTTTTTAAAGGCAACTTTGTGGATATACTTTTTTTTATGTTTAATGGAATTAACTTACTAACTTTTAAGCAAAAAATGATTATCAAATATCAAACACAGTCCCTAGTTAAAAAAACCTCAACACAAATACTTTCGGAAAAAGAAGTACTACATGATGAGTGAGGTGGTCTAAGACAGAGCGGAGCGGGACGGAGTGATTGGGTTTTGTAAAAAAAGGATTTTGAGAAAAACTCAAATCAGCACTGCCAATTATATATGATGGGATTAGCAGTTGAAATCACGATTTGACGGGTTGATGATGTGATACAAAAATGATAGGACAAGGTGGGGTGATTTGGTTTTTTCCATTCTAGTATTCTTACTTTTGAATGTTAGATGTAGTCACAATCAAATCAAAATAACCAAGTAATAAGATAATATAGCAATTTGATACTTTAAAACAAAATTCGACCGGACAGGTTTTATACCCTAGTCGATAAAAGGACTTTGCTGATAGGAGACTTAGGAGCCCATTTTATTGTTTTTAGGCTATAGCACTCCATGGGAGAGATCTTTCTTCAAATTTCAACACCGAGTTCTGGGTGTGTCTTGCCTCTGATCCCAAACATCATGAAGTTGACGATGGAGATAGTAGAATACTAGAATGTATACATTGCATATTAAATTTTATCAATGCATGAATTTTGTAGATTTTTTTTTTTTTTTTGGGATAAATACATGAATTATGTAGATAGGTAACTAGAATAATTGCTATTTTAAGATTATAATATCCCAAATATCTGAGTAGAGGTGTAAATATGTATCGTCTGGCCGAAATCATAAGGGCTTAGGGAGCTATATGGGCCAAGCCTAATCCTTAGGCTTCCCAAGGGTTGATTTATGGCATTGGTAAGTTTTAATGTTCATATCACGTGAAGCCTAATTCCTTCATTTTTTTTTTTTTTTTGTGCATCAGGGTATTATTTACACGTGTGTCAACCCCTACGGGTATTTCAAAGGTAAAGGCCTTGGTCTTGGAGCTGTCCTCCTATAGTTAACGGCGAAATCAATCTTCTATTTTAATAAGAACGTAAATTGATTATTTTTTAACATTCAAAAATAAAAATATTATAACTTAAATGCCATCTATTTCAATAAGAACGGACATTGATTATGTTTTAACATTCAAAAAATAAAGATATTAGGAGGAAGGATGAATGTACTTTAGAAAGTGCAGTGCATTCGTCCTTAGATTAGGTATAGATAAAAGATGAGAACTAAATGCTCAAAGATGTGAAATAGCAAAATATTGCATTATTAGAGTTCAAGATAACAACACCATAACCTCAACAGAAATCTCAACTACAACCAACCAAACATCTTTCTATCAGAGGAGGAGAAGGCCAAATTTATTTTCCTAGAGACAAACAGATAGGTATATATGCAACCATTATTCAAAGAGAAATATGGGAGTTATTGAGGAGCCCAAGAGTCTTTCTACAACCAAGCCGGGTTCTTCAAGGGAGTGACAACAGCCTTCACCTGCAAGTAGTTGTTCAGGCTGTAAACCCCCTTCTCCCTGCCTATCCCACTCATCTTGTATCCTCCGAACGGAATCGCAGCATCGAAAACATCGAAGCAATTCACCCACACGGTTCCAGCTCTCAGTGCCCTTGTCAGGGTGTTGGCAGTGTCGATGTTCTTGGTGAACACTCCAGCAGCTAATCCATATCGGGTTGCGTTGGCCCTTTTCACTACTTCATCAATTTCCCTGCCAACGAACAAAATATTCGGTGGAAAATGCATTAGCTTTGATCTTGTGTTGAAGATGGATCAATTAACGGAATGACAAAAAGGGGTCGTTTTAACTTACTTGAATTTCAAGATTGATTGCACGGGTCCAAAAATCTCCTCCTGTGCTATCAGCATATCATCCTGATCATCATTGGAAAAAGGAAACGAATCATGGTAAGCCGAACGCTTGTCACGCGTGTTGCGAGAAGCTGTTATTTGAGTTGGACAAACATATATACCTGAACATTTGAGAAAACAGTTGGCTGGATGAAGTACCCTTTGGAACCAAGTCTGTCCCCTCCACACTCAAGGGTGGCATTGCTTTCAATGCCTGATCTTATGTACTTCAGGATCTTCTCAAACTGCTCGCCATCGATCTAGGATTTTCACAAAGTTGCGAGAAAGCATCAGCAGATGAATCAACCAGGAGAAATTACAGCAGTCCTACTGCAAAGCATCACGGATCAGTGCTTAAAGATGAACAAACCACAAAGTTTTCAAGAGTACCTGAGGCCCTTGTTCAACACCCTTCTTGAAAGGATCACCAACACTGCGTCTAACAGCACGTGCCGTTGCTTTCTCAATGAATTCATCATACACACGTTCATGCACATAGGTGCGAGAGCCGGCGCAGCAACATTGCCCCTGCAGAGAAGCCAGCATATTTCAAATGTGAGTAATGTACTTGATAACCGCATCCAACCAACGGAGCCAGTTGGAAAATTGATTGCACAAGTCACAAACCTGATTAAAGAACAAAGCAAAATGGGCAAGCTCCACGGCCTTGTCAATGTCAGCGTCCTCACAAACAATGAATGGCGACTTCCCGCCCAGCTCCAATGTCACAGGCTTTAGATTGCTTCTTGCAGCCAGTTCAAGAACAATCTTGCCGGTGCTAGTTGATCCAGTAAAAGCTAGCTGCAAAGGAAGTGACAATGATTTTAAGAGGCGGATATCTCGGAATTTAAAAATAAATAAAAAAACATGTATGCTCTTCTAAGATACCTTGTCGACATCCATATGGCTAGCGAGAGCTGCACCAGCAGTCGGTCCAAAGCCGGAAACTATGTTCAAAACACCAGGAGGAAGTCCAGCCTGTAACAACGGACGATAATTAGACTACAAAAGATGAGCTCTTAGCAAACAGAAAGGAAACAAATATTCAACATCCGCATCTAGACTCTTTACAGAAATATGAAAACCAATTTGGTTTCTCCAAAAGCAAATACGAAGACCAAGCTTTAGCGTTAAGATCATGAAAAGTCTATCATTAGTCGGTTCTTGTCGATCAATTTTATCTTAACCATGTGACGATAGAAACGACTAACTAAGCTTACCTCATGGAATAGCTTTCCCACAAGGAGAGCAGTCAAAGGGGTTTGCTCAGCAGTCTTTAGGACAATAGTATTGCCACATGCAAGAGCAGGCCCAACCTTCCAAGCAAACATGAGAAGGGGAAAGTTCCATGGAATTATCTGGCCCGCGACACCGATTGGTTCGTGCAGGGTCTGCACATGATGATTCCCGTCCGCAGGGACAGTGAGCCCATGGATTTTGTCGGCCCATCCTGAAAATTACAAGGAAGAAAATCATAGGCACAAAACCAGTAAAACAAAAGAAAATCGAGAGTTAACAGTGTCAATGCTCTCTCTCTCTCTCTCTCTCTCTATCTCACCGGCATAATAGCGAAACAGGCGTGCCAGCATCGGAACCTCGGCCTTGGCAGCCTGTTCATAAGGCTTCCCATTGTTCCATGTCTCCAGAGCTGCAATCTCATCATTATGCTTCTCAACCAAATCCGCAAAGCGCAGCAGTATACGGGATCTTTCCTGAAAATTTAAGCATTGGCAAAAATGAACCACTTCTAACATAAAATCACTCACATAGTACTTGATAAACAAGACCACTCTAAAGACTATTGATGCGAATCAAATGAATCAAAAGTTCCTCACATAAGGGGCCATCTTTGGCCATGGTCCTTCATCAAATGCCTTGCGAGCAGCCGAAACTGCATGGTCGACATCTTCTTTGTCGCCCTCCGCGACATGTGCAATCACTTCCTCAGTCCGAGGATCATATGTTGGAAATGTTTTTCCTGAGAACCATGGACTCTAACATCATTTCATTTTCTAACAATCAATTTTGGGTTTGTCTTCCGTATTTCAAAAAAGAATGGTTCCGCATTGTATCACGTAAAAGTAGTGGTCTAACATAACACATTTCTTGTAACCCAAAATTTTTTTTTTATTTAAATAATAATAAAATTAGTTTCCAATAACTAAATTCCTTATTGTCAGACCAGTGTCATATATTAACTTTTTTTTTTTTTTTTCCATCTTGAAGCACCAATGTAGAATTTAAAACAATGAGAAAGAAAGGATGTGTTTGGTTTTCATTTGTTTAGGAAATGATTTTGCTTTTGATATAAAAATAGAAATGAGAATACCTTGTAAAGGATGCCGAAATCATTTATGAAGCTATGTTAGTTGTATTTTTAGCAAAATTTGTTTGGGTATAAGAAAAAGATAAATTATGTTTGTACAAATTTATGAAAACATGTGTTAAAGTTATACAACCACAAAAATAAAAATGGAAATAAAAAAACAACTTTCAACCATTTTTCATTTTATTAACGAAAAATCTTTTTCAACATATTTTGTTTTGGTTTTTTTCCCCAAGCATTTACTAAACAAATGCTATTTTTATTTTTATGTCATAAAAGATGTAAGGAAACATTTTTAAACACACACTGAAAACAATACCAAACAGCAGCTTTTCCGAGCAGAAGAATATTCTCTGTTCTCTTTCGCGGAAAAAGAAAAAGAAAAAGAAAAAGAAAAAGAAAAGCAATTACCAGATGCAGAATCCACAAAATGGCCATTAATAAGGTTCTTGGTATAAGAAATTTCAACAGGTGGAGTTATCACTTCTTCAGCTGCTGCTGAAGTGCTAAACCTGGTTATTCTGTTTCCACTCACAGAACCTCCTGTTTAATATATTCATTTTTATGGCACCCGAAAAAAAAAAAAATAAAGTCAGTATATTCCGTGTACCATGAAAAATAATAATAAATAACCCATAATCCAAAAAAGTGAAAGTTTTGACCCTCAAATTTATGTTATTTCGACTTTCAGACTCTGTTTGGCTGCCTAGAAAACTCCAATCCAAACAAGAAAACATTTCGTATAATCATTAAGGAAAAGAAAATACTTTCATCATTTTCTTTCGTGGAACCCATAATCAAAAAGGTGAAAAAGCATTGACCCACAAATTTATGATATAAACACACACTTGAGTCTCTGTTTGGCAGCCGAGAAAACTCATCCAAACAAGAAAACACTCCGTACCATTATCAAGGAAAAGAAAACGACTTTCATCATTTTGCTTTCGTGAAACCCAAAATCCAAAAGAGTGAAATAGTATTGACCCACAAATTTATGTCCTACATATATATGTACACACACATTTGAAGTCTCTGTTTGGCAGCTGAGAGAACTCCAATCCAGAAAAAGAAAACACTTTGTACCATTATCAAGGAAAAGAAAACTCTTTGTTACTACTATCAAGGAAAAGAAAACTCATTTTACCATTATCAAGAAAAAGAAAACGACTTTCATCATTTCTTTTAAATCATCATTTCTTTCGTGAAACCCATAATCTGAAAAAGTGAAAAAGAATTGACCCACAAATTTATGTTTATATAACAGATATATACATATATGAAATCGCTGTTTGGCTGCCGAGAAAACTCCAATCCAAACAAGAAAACACTTTGTACCATTATCAAGGAAAAGAAAACTCTTTGTTACCATTATCAAGGAAAAGAAGAAAACGACTGTCATAATTTTCTTTCAATTTCAAGAAAGAAATTGGATTGAAACTCTTTAAATCTCCATTTTTTTTCACACGTCTGTATTTTCTAAGAAGTCAACCAGTGAATACTAACCCTCGGAAACGCATTTTATTGACCACAAAAAAAAAAAAAAAAAAAACAGAACAACCCAAACACAGATGAAGAAAAAAAAAAAAAAAAACCCCAGAAACAACATGATCAGAAAAACCAAAAGAACAAAACAGATTCTAGGAAGAAACAAACATCATTAGTTTAATAGAAAAAGAACAAAGAAAAGAAAAAGAAAAGGAAAAGGTGACAAAAAAGGTAAAAACTGGGAGTGGTTACCAAGAGAGCGAAGCAGGGAAGAAGAAGAAGAAGAAGAAGAAGAAGAAGGAGAACGAGACAGAGAAAGAGAGCGAGAGAGCAACTGGGAAATCCTCCGAGCAGCCATGGCTAAGCAGAAATCTCAAAAGGCTTATCTGTGATTAAAAAATAAAAAACAAGAAAAGAAAAAGAAGACGAAGAAGAAAACAGGGCTTTGGTACAGCACAAAAGAACAGTTTTTTATCTGTTTGTCTCTCTCTCTCTCTCTCCACTTTTTTCCACAAGTGGAAGCAATGCTTGCCCCCTCCTTTTATGGACCCCACTTGAGTGCCAACAGACAAAATAAGGAAAATTGTTTTTTGACCAAAAATGGTAGGATCTATCAAGTTTCTGTTAAGAAATACATTTTTTTTATTCTTAACTAAAATTTTTCAATTTGGTAAAAAGAAATGAGCTTTTTTAGTAGGATACCTTGCAGTAAAAATAAAAATTACCAAATTAAATAAATAAAAATGGTAAGGTTGTAATAGAACTTCTTTTATATACTTATCGATAGAGCCCCTTTTCAAACTGTTGAGATGTAATTAAATGGCTAACATATTACTTATGTATGATAGTTATAATGTACCTTAACTCATACTAATATAAACTACAAAAATTTAAAAATAATATATAAAAAAATAAATTAAAAAAAAAGCACTACACATTCCCTTCCTAGCTGCCGACGACGCTCCTTGGCTGATGACTTCCCCCCCACTGCGAGCCTAGTCCCCCATCGCCCTTCCTTCCCCCGCGCCGTGAGCCCAAAGCCCCCCCCCCCACCCCCACCCCCACCCACCCCACCCCACCCCTTCCTACCCTACCGACGCCGACCAACCCCCTCCACCCCCTCCCAACGCCAACAAGCCTAATCCTCTTTGAAGCTAGATCTAGTCAGCGTTTGGGGGAGGGGAGGGGGGCATCGGTGTCGAGGGAGATGGGGCCTTTTCGGTATCGTAGCCAGTGTCAGGGGGGAGTTGGGGAGGCGCCGGTGGACGGTCGTAAGACCAGTTTTTTTTTTTCAATTTCAATTTTTTTTATTTTTAGTATATAATATTATGGGTTAAAATATATTATAGTTATCATGCACAAGTAACTTCTCAATCGTTCGATTATATTAAGATGGTTTAAAAATGAACTATATCGATAGAGTATATAAATAAGACTTTACTACAGACTTACCCAAATAAAAAAGGCGTTTAAAAAAAATAAATAAAAATGGAGTGTTTTCCTCATTGAAAAATGGGAAAGTCTGTGATAAAGCTCAAATGAGGAGCATTACTGATAGGAACCCATCTAACGGTTAAAAATGATTGTATGACTAAATGAACAATTATGATATATGATGCATCTAATGTTACTGTAGTCTTGTATATATACAATCCTTTATATTAGATTTACTTTTTATATAATATCATATTTAACTCTCTCATATACTCACTTTTATTTTGAATTTAATTTATTTTGTTAAAACTAAATTAACAAATCTAAATAAGAAAAAAAGATATATTTTCATTCTAAAAAAGAAAATATAAAGTATCCCTAAAAAAAAAGGAGAGGAAATAGTAAAGAAAAAACTCAAGTTTTGTCTAAATAAAAAATCAAGGAATGTCATACTTCATTTAAAAAAATATCTAAATATACAATCATGGAAACGAACATAGTAAGAAAAAATAAATAAAAATTATGTTCATATAAAAAACTACAAATAATCATTTTTAAATGCTAACAGAAAAGAAAAAAAACATATAATACTAATGAATTAAAAAATTTTAAAAATATATTTTAATAGTTATTGGCTATTCAAGAAACATCTTTATTTTGTTTTATTTTCACTTGAATCTTCCATTGAAATTTTTCATGTAGTTTTAAAAATTTCCTAAGAAAATAAATTGATGAAGAATAATTTAGAGTTTAGAACAATTTAGAATAATTTCTTAGGATTTTTTTAAAATATTACTACCATTAATGGTTAATGTGGTATATGTTTTTTTAATTATTTTATAAAAAAAAATATTTTCATTTATAGGTATGTGGGAGTATGAATATTCTTAATGATTTTAAGGTAATTTTCTTGTTCGGTAAAAATACATTGAAAATCTTTATTGACTTTGTGGGGATATTTATTAAAATTTTGGGTGCAAATAAAAATTCTCTAAAATATTTAAGAGGTGTCAAGATTAATTTATACATATACTCACTATATTAAAATTAAAAAAAACCCACTATATTAAAATTAAAAGAAAAAAAAAAGAAAAAAAAGGCCATGCCACACGCCCCTCTCACCCTTCTCCCTCCGCTATTGACCATGTGAATGTTATGACAAGCAAGGAAATCATGATTAAAAGAGTTATTGGTACTTTTAAATATAAGTAAGATAAGATATATATATATATATATATATGCTGTGAGATTTTGCTTTTATCTTATCCTTACTGTTTTTATTTTAAAAATTAAATCAACTTTTCTACGTTGATGATCGAAAATAATTATGCTTATAGTACTGTCAATTTTTAACATGTCTACAGAATACTCATGATAGATAGTTTAAAAGTTAGCACAAGGAATGAAACAATAATCCCTGTTGGATAGGATCAAAGTACAGTTGTACTATAAGTTGTCTCGGAAAATTTTTTATGTCCTATTAAAAAACGATTTAGATGTGATGAGTATACGAAATACATTGTGAACTCCACCACATAAGATTTGAAGGAAATTATTATGGGGAAAAAAAAAAAAAAATTCCTTAATGTCTGATTAGACTTCTTCAAAATCTCACCGGCCGGCGAAGTAACGAGTCGTCGGAGGTTGCAGAGGCGGTCCTAACGCCAAGCCCGAGCGAGGTGTGCGAGCCCCTTTTAGGTGAGAGGACGATCTGCCATCAACAACAACCAAGTAAACCAACCGCCACCTGCTTTGACGACCCAATGGAGTTCTGATATGCTCTCATATGCTTGGAGTGGGGGTTCACCGTTGGGTTGTGAGCGTCGCGACTCCGGCGGAGGTGGTGGGGGGGGGGGGGGGGGGGGGTTTCGCCGGCAACTTGAAATGGGTCGCGATGACTTCCGAACATCGCACTGATGAGTTGAATCACAACCCGTGGATGGTTTGGGTCGTGCTACTAGGTTGGATTCGTCGTTCCTCCTTCACCGTCGATCCTCCGCCGACTCCGTGGCTTTGCTGTCGTCTCGCCGCAGGTTGGGAATTTTCACCGACGTCGGTGAATGAGTTGTTAGAGACCATGCAGGTACTTTATCCATGCAGTTGCCAAGAGACATTTTTTCAGCAAAAAATGAGAGATTTTTATTTTTATTTTTTGTGTGTTCAATTTTTTAGTATATCTTTTTAATCTAAATCATCTAAAAATAATTACGTGGTCAATAATTTTTACGTTATAGATGGGGTAAAGCATGCTTTCCCCGATATAGAAGCCCAAAAACACTTTTAAAAAAGTACCGAAAAACTTAAAGAGTTAATTTTGAATTTTATTCTTAAAGAAATATTGGGACTGTCTTTCTTATCCGTAACAATTTCTTCATTAAAATGTCAATTTATAAACATTTTTAATTGCATGTGAACCACAAATCTAATTGGTAAGTGATAATGTTGTAATGTTTTTTTTTTTTGACAATGTTGTAATGGTTTTAATTATATAGAGTCACTCAGCACGTGATTTAAAATGATAAAAGTAATAACATTTCAAAGCAACAAAAATTTCTAAGTAAATATACGAACCAAGTGGACCCTAAAGTTGTATCTTATAGTAAAGTTAAAGGGAAAATTTTATTTAATTTTCATTTCTAAAGAAAATTTCTTATTTTGAAATTTGTGCACCTGTACTCTCTAAGAACAGTAAGAATTCGAATCATATCATGATGAACTTTTTATAACTCCAAGCTTGTGGTCTTTGCTTTTCTTTTTTTATTGAGTTCTTAATAGTAGAATAGGTAATATTAATAGGACATGATTTGAACGGTCTGATTTAAAAAAAAAAAAGGTAAATTATTAAATTGATTCTTGAACTTGTAATTTTGTGTAATTTTGGTTTTTGAATCATTTTTGTAGTTGGAATGTCCTTAAATTATTAAAATATTACTATAATAGTCTTTTACATTAATTTTTGAACGGAATTTATTAGTCAGTATCACTTTTTAACAAAATTACTAACAGATTCTGTTTAAAAATTAACATAATGACTATTATAGTAATATTTTAATAGTTTAATAACATTTAATGTTCTTTTTTTCGTATCTGAAAAGATCATAAACTATTAAAAACATTTCTATATAGTTCTTTTAGTCAATTTTTGGACGGAATCTGTAGTTAGTATTACTTTTTGACTAAATTACTAAAAAATTCTGTTAAAAATTTGACGGAAACAACTATTGTAACTACATTTTAAAAGTTTTAGGGACATTCTAGCTATGAAAAAAAAAGTTTAGAGACCAATAAATTGTACAAAATTAAAACTTTAAGAACTAAATGAGTAATTTACCATAAAAAAAACATTATTAGTAAGGTTTTGTTCTTTTACTGTCAAATGTGTATGAAAAACTATATGTTTTGTATTTATAACTATATTAAAAGAGTGAAGTATCAAAAAAATACTATTTAAAAATTTGATTAAGTTATTTTGTTT